>WBNM01041278.1:18132-47082 GCA_013399055.1 Ramphastos sulfuratus
CATCCCTGGAGGTGTTTAAGGCCAGGCTGGATGAGGCTGTGAACAGCCTGATGTAGTGTGAGGCATTCTTGTCCATGGGAAGTGGCTTGGAACTAGATGATCCTTGTGGTCCCTTCCAACCCTGACTGATTCTATGATTCTATGATCTTCAACCCAATCAGGTTGCTCAGAACCTGAGCAGAATCATAGAATCATAGAATCATAGAATTATAGAATCATAGAATCATAGAATTATAGAATCATAGAATCATAGAATTATAGAATCATAGAATCATAGAATTATAGAATCATAGAATCATAGAATTATAGAATCATTCATAGAATCATAGAATCATGTCAGGAGCTGGAAAGGACCTCGAAAGATCATCTGGTCCAGCCCCCCTTCCAGAGTAGGCTCACCTAAAGCAGATCAGAAGTACCTGGGATTTACCCAGTTTCTCCTCACCAGTGTCAGATGTTCTGCTCACAGCTCCCTTTGGCTAACACAGATGTCAGGAAGATGCTGCAGGACCCACCAGCCCTTTCAGAGACACAAAGTTCCAGGACCCTTGTGAGGGTGGGGACAACTGGAAAATTATTTGGGACATGTTGCCTTCTTTCTGGGCCAAGAATCACACTTGGTGGAGGTAACTCCTGGCAGCTGGAAGCCTCAGGACAGGCCCACATGAGAGAAGAAGGACGAACAATAAATGTTGGCACAGTTCTGGATGTCTGGGGATTATTTTTTTTTTCTTTTTTTGGCACGAAATCCCAATCACCACCTTGTTAGCCCCCAAGTTATACCCATAGCAAATCTTTTTAAGGCCCACTGAGGATGCCAAGCTTCTTTTTCTGGCAGGGCATTTCTGCAGCTCCTCAAGCTGTGTTACACCAAGTGGCAAACACACTTTAACAAGCTGGTCCCTTTGCAGAGGGCAAGGCAGGGAAGTGTTAATGTCTCTGCTTTACAGATAGGCAGCTGAGCCTGCAAGGGGTCAGAAACTTCAGCTGCAGAAAATCTGGCAAGCTGAGCTGACTTTATTGGAGCTGCTCTGATTTATACCAGCTGAACATATGGGCCTGGGAAGATTAAGTAGTCTGTGTGAGAGATCTGGGGCACATCTGGGACACTGCAGGGACTCACAAGATCATCCTTCCTGCCCAGAATGCTTGCAAACATGTGTTTGCTGTGCAGGAGCCTCTGCTAACTTTTCCTCTAACCTCTTGGTAAAGGAAGGATGAAATTGTTTGAATGGCTGAGCCCAGGGAAAGTTGGGATCAGTTTATGCTATTGACAAAACTGTTTTCTCTGGTTGCTCTCTGCAAGACTTTCTTTTGCCCAGGTAAGCCAAAGCTCTGTAAACCCCTGGATTATTCTATTTGCAGTAATCTCCTAAACAGAGACAGAGCAGGAGGTATTTGTAGCCCAACACTGGGAAGAGAGGCTGTCAGAGCCTTACAAACTGGCATCTGTGGTTCATTTTTGCCTCAGCCCTGTGCCATACTGTATGTGAGTAGATGAAGGCCAGCACCTCACTGCAGAGATGTTTTCCTTCTTTTTCCCTTTTTTTAATGTCAGCCTAGCAATGGTTTGAGCACATTTTCCTGGCTCTGTTTTGCCCAGGCAAGAGGGGATTCGAGGAAATAGCAGTTTGAATAAAGTTACACACAGTGATTTAATAGGGGCTGCTAAAGCAAGGTTGGGTTGTGACTGGGAGAGCTGTTACAATCACATCAGTATTTAGTTAACTGTAGGACAGGGGAAGAAAAAACCAAAAACAAACAAGAAAAATAAAAATCCAAGCAAACAAGCAAAAAATCAAACAGCAAAATAAAACAAACCAACCCCCAAAAGCAAGAACCCAGAACTCACAAAAGACAATGACAAAACACCAACACTAACCCTCCCAACAAAAAAGGAAAAACTAAAAAAACCAAAATGACAAATAAAAATTAAAAAAAAAAAATTGCAAACAGCATGAGGCAGTCATTGAAATAAGCAACACTGCACAGCATTCCTGATTCCCAAGGGGGAAAGTATGGGAAGAAGAAAGAAAGAGATGAAGGAATTTGGGAGGAAGGAATGAATTAGGGGAAGGGAAGGGAAGGGAAGGGAAGGGAAGGGAAGGGAAGGGAAGGGAAGGGAAGGGAAGGGAAGGAGAAAGGGGAAGGTGAAGGAATTCTCTCTGGAGTGAAGCAGAACAAACAGCCACCCTCCATCACTAGCATGGAAAATGACTGAAAAATGTTATCAAACTATTCCAGAGGTTAAGAAACACAAAACTTCTTTATCAGTTTTCACACCAGAAAGAAACCAAACACCATTTCTGACAGGCAACTTGCAGGATTTTTGGAGGATGAATAATCTCTTCTGCTATGCCCTGTATTTATCCCAAACTCCAGAGTATTTATATCAGCAGGATTTATTTTTTAAAAACACACTTTCAAGCAGTAGTTAAACTACTTACTGAAAAGGGGCAAGCACCAAGTGACTCTCCTACACCAACACCATTTCCACTCTGCTTTTCCCCAACCAAGCCACATCTCTAAGTGCTGTCTGAAGCACTCTGCATAACCCAGCACCACCACCTGCTGTTGGCCAAGGAAGAGTCCATTTCCCTTTCTCCTGCACCTTAAATCATAGACTCACAGGATGGTCTGTTTTGGAAGGGACCTCCAAAAGTTATCTTGGTAACTTGCTATGCCTTAAACCTAAGGGAAAGTGACCTGGCAGGCCCTTAAAGCTCCCATGATATATGGAATATTTTACTGTTTCAGAAATCAATGATTAAGTGATTAAATGATTAAGGAAGTTGAGCATCATCCTTATGAGGATGATGGGGTTTAGAAGTAGAAATGCTTTTGCAATCACATAACTCTACGTATCTGTGTACCTAAAACTAATGAAGGACAAGAGTGGTGATCAAGGGCACAATGCCCACCTGGAGACCAGTGACAAGTGGCCTCCCTCAGGGGTCAGTGCTGGGACCAGTGCTGTTTAACATCTTTGTCAGTGACATGGACAGAGGAATCAGTGCACCCTCAGCAAGTTTGCAGATGACACCAAGCTGTGTGGCACAGTCGACTTGCTAGAGGGCAGGGATGCNTACTAGTGGGAGGTGTTCCTGCCTATGGCAGGGGGTTGGAACTGGATGAGCTTTGAGGTCTCCTTCCAACCTTACCATTCTATGATTCTATGATTCATTCCTAGGACCCCAGAGAACACCACCAGGGTAGCACCCACCTGCATAAAAGATAAGGACCGTGGTGGGGCAGATGTAAAACACCTCTCAGAAATGCTTTGTTAATGGATAAATTTTCTCTGGATTTATCATGAATATGTAATAGGTAACAACATACAAACTGCAAGGTTGGGATCTGGGGTGTGGACGTTCTTGGGTGGAGAGGTCCCCTGTGCACCAGCGGGCTTAATAAACATCCCTGCTTTAGAACATTTTGGGTTATAAGTTTTTTTTCCTCCCTGTGTCAAGGAGAGCCTGAGGGAGCTGGGGCTTGGAGAGGAGGAGACTGAGAGGTGACTTCAGCAATGGTTATCAATATGTGCAGGATGAGAGCCAGGAGGCTGGAGCCAGGCTCTGCTGGGTGATGCCCATGACAGGACAAGGGGCACTGGGTGGAAGCTGAGGCATAGGAGGTTCCATCTGAACCTGAGGAGGAATTTTTTTCCCTGTAAGGGTGACAGAGCACTGGAACAGGCTGCCCAGGAGGGTTGTGGAGTCTCCCTCTGGAGATATTCAAGACCTGCCTGGATGTGTTCCTGTGTGATCTGCTCTGGGTGCTCCTGCCCTGGCAAGGGAGTTGGACTGAATGATCTTTGGAGGTCCCTTCCAGCCCCTGACATTCTGTGAGTCTATGATTCTATGATCAAGCTGAGATTTTCTAGCTTCTGAAATCCCTCTTGCCTCATGGAAAACATTCTGCTTTTGACAAGTTTGAGCTGTTTCAGAGATGAGGGCAAATCCTCAGGTACTCCAGTGAGCAAATTCTTTGCCCACTTCAGGTTTTCTGCTTTAATCATGTTACCAAAAGCTGCTTTCTTAATACCCTTCCCAGTAATTTGATTGTGACTAAGATCAAGCATTTCTAGCTCTGACAGCTCACTGAAGACATCAGTAGGAATTACTGATATTTTTCTGGCTGCTAAATATAATTCCTTGNAGAGATGCAAGGGAGTGAAACGTGGCTTCTTGGACAGGTTGGTGGGTTCCTCTCCTAGTGGAGGCTCAGGGCCACCATGTTCCTGCACTGAGTCCAAGCCCACTCTGGCAGTGGGCAGGTCAGCCAGAGTGTTCCTAAGACAGCTGTGTGCCCTTGTGGCCAAGAGGGCCAATGGTATCCTGGGATGCATCAAGAACGTGTTCCCCACACATCTAGAGGAGTTCTCATCCTCCTCCAATTTGCCCTGGTGGAACCACACCTGCAATACTGTATCCAGATTTGGGCTCCCCACTTCAAGATAGGGATCTACTGGGGAAAGTCCAAGAGAGAGAGAGAAGTATGATGAAGGGACCTGAAGAGTGACCTGCCCTAGGTGATCCTGTTTTGGCAGAGGGGTTGAACTCAATGATCTCCATAGGTCCATTCCAACCCCTACCATTCTGTGATTATGATTCTATGATTTTATCTTGTCCATGCTTAGACCTGCTCTGAAGTCAGCAGGAGATTTTCACACTGTCCATCAGTGTGGCCTCACCAATGCCCAGGCCAGAGTCAGGATCACTTCCCTGGTCCTGCTGACCACACCATTGCTGATCCAGACCAGGATGCTGATGCCCTTCTTGCTCACCTGAGCACACTGCTGGCTGATGTTCAGTACCCCCAGGTCCTTTTCTGTTAGGCATCTTTCCACCCACTCTGCTCCAAGCCTGTAGCATTTCTTGGACTGACCCAAGTGCAGGACTCAGCACTTGGCCTTATTAAACCTCATGCAACTGACCTTAGTCCATTGGTCCAACCTACCCAGATCTGTCTTGCAGAGAGACACTGACTAGAAGGTCTGTACTTCAATTTCTGAACCATCCGTGCACAGATTGTCACTGAATGTTTAAAAAAATGGGAAAGAGCAGAGTTTCTTAATCAATTACCCCTCTCCATTTAAAAGCAAACCCAACGAGTATTTTCCTGATTAACTGCAGTAATTAGAAAGCAATTATATCCCTGCCTAAACAGTTTTGATTTCAGACAGGTAAGGATGAAAATCCAGCAGTCATTTTCCTCCTGAGTGCTTGCAATAGGAAGCATTGCCTCAAGGCTTTCCCTGGCCATTATTCCCCCTCTGTATTATTTTGGCAATCATTTCCACCCCAGCTATGTGCTGACATTGACATTTTATCTTACAGGTTTCAGCATGTTCCCAGCTCTGGCTCTGATTTGCACTGTAGGCTAAATTCTTCTGTTCTTACTGGTGTTATTTTTCTAAGGTGTCTGCCTGAGCTGTTCACATGGAAGACTCTCTGCTCTGATGATCTGCTCTGCTGGGGATTAAAACTGGCTCAATTAATAATGGTCAAAGATCAGAAGCAGCTCACAGTGAGGCCACACAGTTTAACATGACAGCATAATTCTGCCTCCTTTCACAAGTCACCTGCCCCTAGAATGCCACACTTCATGACATAAAAACCTCCCCTAAACTGGAGGAGATGCTGATAGCTCATTGAAGTCTTCTCTGTTATCTCACACACCAGACCAGCATTAATGTCCACAGGAGTCCCAGAAGTGAAAAAGAAATGGAACATTCACCCTTTAGCCTATTACAGACAGAAACACAGAATCACACAAGTGTTTCAGTTGGAAAAGACCTCTAAGATCATCCATCCAGCAACCCAGCACCACTACGGCCACTAAATCATGGCCCCAGGTACCATGTCAACATTTCTTGAACACCTCCAGGGATGGGGACTCCCCCCCCTCCCTGGGCAGCCTCTTCCACTCCCTGACCACTCTTACAACAAAGAATTTTTTCCTCACCCCCAACCTAACTCAACTCTGGCACAATTTCAGAACATTTCTTCTCCTTCTGTCACCTGATCCTAGGGAGCAGAGCCCAACCCCCACATCAATTCGGCCTCCTCTCAGGGAGCTGTAGAGAGCAATGAGGTCTCCCTAAACCTCCTCTTCTCCACACTAAACACCCCCAGCTCCCTTAGCTGCTCCTCCTCAGCCCTGTTCTCCAGACCCTTCACGAGCTTTGTTGCCCTGCTCTGGACCCTCTCCAGCACCTCAGTGCCCTTCTTGGAGTGAGGGGCCCAAAACTGAAGTCAATATTTGAGGTGCAGCCTCCCCAGTGCTGCATACAGGGGCACAACCACTTTCCTATTTACATCATTTCCCTTCACTTTCCTATTTACATCATTTCCCTTCCCTTCTAGAGATGCTTCAAAGCCAGGGGAAGCTTGGGATTGCTTAGCTTGCTGTGTATTGTATCAGTAGGACCAAAGATAGTCATTTAAGTTTACTTTTGGTTTCCTCTTAGAATCACAGAATCACAGGATCATAGAATCAATCAGGGTTGGAAGGAACCACAAGGATCATCTAGTTCCAATCCCCCTGGCCATGGGCAGGAACACCTCACACTAGATCAGGCTGTGCAAAGCCTCATCCAGCCTGGCCTTAAACACCCCCAGGGAGGAGGNAACACCTCCAGGGATGAGGCTTCCACCACCATCCTGGGCAACCCCTTCCAGCCTCTTATCACCCTCATGCTGAAGAACTTCTTCCTAACATCCAGTCTGAATCTACCCATTTCTAGCTTGGTTCCATTCCCCCCAGTCCTATCCCTACCTGACATCCTAAAAAGTCTCTTCCAGATAAAGAAGCTCTCTGCAATTCAAATTTGTTCCATTTGCCCAAGGTCTGTCAAAATCTTGCCCACAACAGAATAAATGGAGAAAGATTTGATTTTTAACTCTTCCAGAATGTGACTGGATTGTAGGAAGAGCTTCTTTCTAGTGAGGGTGGTGAGACAGTGGAACAGGTTGCCCAGGGAGGTTGCTGATGCTGTGTCCCTGGAGGTGTTGGAGGCCAAGTTGGATGAGGAGGCCTCGGGCAAGGTGCCCCTGCCTATGGCAGGGGAGTTGTAACTGGATGATCTTGAAGGTCCCTTCCAATCCAAACCATTCTATGATGCTATGAAAAATGTCTCTCCACCAAGTCAGAATCCTGACATTTAATTCAGCTGCTTCCTGAGAAGGCAGCTACTTAAGCTTCCCGAGAGGGGAAAGCAGTCTGCTAAATGTTGCTCAGCAGCATGCCAGAGCTTCAAAGAGATAGAACTTTCCTTCTCAGAGGGGCCTCCTCCTGAAAGTATGCCCTCATAAAAAAATGGGGATCTAACACCACCAACTCCTGTACTTTAAGCCTTAGTCAGAGCTAAAATTGTAAATAAATTCTACCTACCAGACTTTGCTATCAGTTAGATCACTACGCTCACCACTGTGAACAAGTGTTTAAAGCTTTTTTTTTATTTATCTAGCACAAAAAAACATGAGCAAATAGGTCCTTTGTGCAATAATCTTACCCTGAGCTTCCTCCCAGCTACCAAGTTCAAAGGAGCAAAAGAAAAAAAAAGAAAAAAGAAAAGCTAAGCTCACCTAAAGAACACAAAACATAAACTCCAGCTCAACTGATGAATGTGTGCACAGCAACCCCTCTGTCAGCAAGATCAGCTTACCAAATCCACAGCTTTAATGCATGTGAAAACATGTAGGAGGGATTACACACCACAGGAGCTGTTTAAATTAGAGTAACTTCTACTTCAAGCAGAGAAGTTTTTGATCCGTGATTAAAGTATATATAGATATAGATATAGATATAGATATAGATATAGATATAGATATAGATATAATTTCTTTGGCCACAGTAGACCTGATTTGGTTATCAATCCTTAGCTCAGCTGAACTCATTAAGTCATCTCTCTTGTACCTATCAGGTATGGAAACAAAACCAGACACAAGCCTTAGCCCAAATGGTGGGAAACTTTAGTTTCTGAGAGACAGGCTTTGCAATTCCATTGTTTCTAGTTATTTGGTGTTCAAGTTTGGGCTTTTGTTAATTGTAATAAGTAGCTCTGATTCCACCAAAGTCTCCTTTCAACTCCATTAAGCCTGGCCTTGAGTAGTGATTTAGGATCATAGACTAATAAAACGGTTTGGGATGAAAGGTAGACCGAAGATGTACCTTCCATGATGAATGCTGGACTCACTCCAGTAGTTCTTTGTTTAATAAAATAGAGAATCAGTGAGTGACGACTCCCTGTGTTGAACTGTAAAGTTTATCTGAGTCAGAGAAAGCTCTACAGGCTTCAATTTTACAGTGCCACTTTTGGAGGGACCAGGATTAAAGATGCTTTGGGTTGGAAGGTCCACCAAAGATCACCTAATACCAACCTCCCTGCTATGGCAAACTCAAACCTGCCCTGCTTCAGTTTCACAGTATCACACAGTATCACAGTATAAGCAAGGTTGGAAGAGACCTCAAAGATCATCAAGTCCAACCCACTACCACAGACCTCAAGACTAGACCATGGCACCAAGTGCCACGTCCAAACCTGCCTTGGACACCTCCAGGGACGGTGACTCCACCACCTCCCTGGGCAGCCCATTCCAGTGGGGAATGACTCTCTCAGTGAAGAACTTTCTCCTCACCTCCAGCCTAAACTTCCCCTGGCACAGCTTGAGACTGTGACCTCTTGTTCTGGTGCTGGTTGCCTGAGAGAAGAAAGCAACCTCCTGCTGACCACAACCACCCTTCAGGTAGTTGTAGACAGCAATAAGGTCTCCCCTGAGCCTCCTCTTCATCAGGCTAAACAATCCCAGCTCCCTCAGCCTCTCCTCATAGGGCTTGTGCTCGAGGCCTCTCACCAGCCTCGTTGCCCTTCNCCTGGAAGTGTTCAAGGCCAGGTTGGATGAGTGACCTGTTCTAGTGGGAGGTGTTCCTGCCTGTGGTGGGGTGTTGGAACTGGATGAGGTTTGAGGTGCCTTCCAACCTAAGCCTTTCTATGATTATTGCCATCAGACAGTATTTGAATCTAGTGACAATGACAAGAAGGCAGCAGACAGACACAAAGCTGGTCACATCCTTTTGCTGAAATGAAAGTCAGGTTTAACTTCCAGAAAAACACAGAATCACAGAATGGTCTGGGTTGGAAGGGACCTCCAAAGGTCACCCAGTCCAATTCCTTCTGCAGTCAGCAGGGACATCCTCCACCAGATCAGGCTGCCCAGAGCCCTGTCCAGCCTCACCTTGAGTACCTCCAGACATGGGGCCCCAACCACCTCCCTGAGCAACCTATTCCAGTGTTCCACCACCCTCATGGTGCAGAACTTGTTCCTAACATCCGGTCTCAATCTGCTCTTTGCTAGTTTAAAGTTTGGTAGAAGCTTCTTGAAACATGCAGTCCAACCTCCGTGCCAGAGTGGGATCACCTAAGGCAGGTCACACAGGAACACATCCAAATGGGCCTTGAAAGTTCCCAAAAAAAGGAGACTACTCCACAATCTCTCTGGGCAGCCTGCTCCAGGGCTCCAGCATCTCACATCAAAGGAATTTCTCCTCATGTTGAGGTGGAACTTCCTGGCTTTCAGTTTGTATCCATTGCTCCTTGTGCTATCAGAGGACACCACTGAACAGAGCCTGGCCCCTTCTTGGCACCCACCCTGCAGTTATGTATAAGCTTTCATAAGATCCTCTCTCAGCCTCCTCTTTCCAAGCTAACTAGCCCCAGCTCTCTCAGCCTTTCCTCACATGAGACATGATTCACTCCCTGACCTTAGTGGCTCTGTGCTGGACTCTCTCCAGAATTCTTTTGTTTAATAAAATAGAGAATCAGTGAGTGACAGCTCCCTGTGTTGAACTGTAAAGTTTATCTGAGTCAGAGAAAGCTCTACAGGCTTCAATTTTACAGTGCTACTTTTGATGGGACCAGGATTAAATCAATAAAGAGTAACCTTGGCTGTTCCTTCATGGAAAAGGTACCACAAGCTCTTAGTAGCAGACTATTCACGGGTCACACATAAATTAACCTCTAATATCCATATTCTGGGCATAACCTGCCTTTTACCACGTTGTAGTGCATCCAAGGCTTCCAAACTGCATTCTTTCCTTCTTTGATTGCTGAGTGCTTGCTCCAGGGGAGAGCAAGGCTGACATCCAGTGGTCTCCCTCAGTTACTTGTACAAATGAGCTAAGCCTTCTGAGAAATGAGCTCTCACCGAGGCTTTTGAGACATGAAATGATATCTCTGAAGGCTTAGATCAAATTGAGACTGATGATTTCCCACATGGGTCCCAGGCTGCAATTTTTAATACATTATTTCTATTTCTCAGCTGATTTGAATTCAGAATTAGTAGCAGAAAGTATTAGTAAACAACAGGGGACCCAAGGAATATTCTGAGCACTGTGTTTTGCTCAGATGGGATAATAAGGTTCTTAACACACACACACAGCAGCTTCTCTAGAGTGGCTGCTCAAGCCACAACTGTCACTGGTTCAATGGTATCTATGGATGCATCATTATTTAGTTGGGGCCGTTCAGCATGGAGAAGAAAAGGTTCCAGGGAGACCTTAGAGTAGCATTCCAGTACCTGAAGGGGGCTGCAGGAGAGCCGAGGAGGAACTTTTGACAAGATCTTGTGGTGCTGAGATGAGTGGAATAGATTGAAGCCAGAAGAAGGGAGATCTAGACTGGAGGTTAGGAAGAAATTGTTTCTAGTGAGGGTGATGAGACACTGCAACAGGTAGCCTGGGGAGGTTGTGGATTCCCCCCTCCTTGGAGGTGTTCAGGGCAAGGTTGGATGAGCAGCGTGACCTAGTGGAAGCTGTCCCTGCCATGGCAGGGGAGTTGGAACTGGATGGTCTTTAAGATCCTCTCAAACCCAAACCATTCTATCACTCTGTGATTTGCTGGCTGGAGATACGCAGTGAATATGTTTCTGATACTCATGACACCAGGTATTGAACATCTCATTTGGGGGACAGAAGTAAGCAGGATGTTCCTCCTCAACTACCTGACCTCCAGCCCTGTCACAGAATCATAGAATCATAGAGTGGTAAGGTTGGAAGGAGACCTCAAGGATCATCCAGTTCCAACCCCCTGCCATAGGCAAGGACACCTNTCCATGCCTCAAGGATAGCCCACAGCAACCCTAAGGTTATTCTTCATATATCACACCATGGATCCATGTGGAGCTGTGTGAGCTCTGCAGGGCATCTGCCAGCTGTATGCCAGGCTGTGTTTGGGAGTCTGCTTGCTGTAGGTCTGGATAATCATAGAATCATAAAATAGTTTCGGTTGGAAAAGCCCTCTAAGATCATCCAGGCCAAACATCAGCTTAACACCACCATGGCCACTAAACCATGTCCCCAGGTGCCATTGAACCCCTCCAGGGATGGGACCTCTACCATCTCCCTGGGCGGCCTGTTCCAATTCCTGACCCCTCTTGCAGCAATGAAATTGTTCCTCATGTCCAATCTAACGCTCCCCTGACACAATTCCAGGCCATTTCCCCTCCTTCTATCACCTGATCCTAGGGAGCAGAGCCCAATCCTCACCTTCCTCGAAACTCCTCTCAGGGAGCTCTAGAGAGCAATGAGGTCCCCTTCAGCCTCCTCCACACTAAACAAACCCAGTTCCCAATCCCAGATGGATGCTCCAGCAACAAGGATATTCTTGGCTATGGAGGAGAGACAAAGCTCCTGACTCTGCTTTCACAGCTCTGAGTATTTTACAGTTAGAGTTTCAGCAGAGCTTTTGCAGGAGCCAAGCTGTCCCCATCCTTGTCCCCAGGCCACAGACTCATTCTTTCTCTGCCCTAATAATTACTTAATTATTGCTGCATGGAAAAGTTTCAACAGATGGTCTGGAGCTGAATAAATTCTACTCCTGCAGGCCAAGGATTCAACAAAATTTGGACCCCACATCCCAGTGAGCCCTTTGGCAGCTGAGCCCGTGAGCTGGCAGCAGACCCTGAGCTTTTGACCAGATGATGGATTTTGAGGGTCCTTTCTATGAGTGCCTGTCAAGACCATAGATAAAAGGGCACAGAGATCTGGACAGTAGCTCAGTAAAGGGTTTTAAGGATCTAAGTTTTGGATCTTAGGCTGGATGAGGCTATGGACAGCCTGATCTAGTGTGAGGTGCCCCTGCCAATGGCAGGGGGGTTGAAACTAGATGATCCTTGTGGTCACTTCCAACCCTGACTGATTCTATGATTCTATGATTCTATGATTCTATGATTCTATGATTCTATGATCTCCCATAGCACCATATCTAGATGTCTTTTAAATACCTCCAGAGATGGTGATTCAGCTGTTCCAGTCTGTGAGAACTCTTTCAGCCTGGAAGTATTCCAGTGAAGAGGAGAGACTTCTCTCATCTCTCATCCTATCATCACTTTGTTTCCCCAGCATTCCTCCCTCTTCCCAGTGGTCACAGAAGTGAGCTTCAGCCATAAGTACTTGAAAAGGGGATTGAAATGGCTGAAGGAATCATTGCTGAGCATCAGCTTTTCCATAGGGGGAATTTTTTAACTGGGTGGTGTTGTCACTACCCACATTATGGATGTTTTACATTGGAACTGGCTAACAGCTACGCTTTCCTGCCCTTGAATTTGGCATGAGTATGGAATCATGGAATGGAATCACAGAATGGTTTGGATTGGAAGGGAAATCAAAGCTCATCCAGTTCCAACCCCACTGCCATGGGCAGGGACACATCCACAATCTCCCTGGGCAAGCTGTGCCATTGTCTCCCTACCCTCTCTGCAAACAATTTCTTCCTAATCTCCAGTCTCAGTCTCACCTCCTCAAGCTTTAATCCATTGCCTCTCATCCTCATCATAGATTCTGTGATTCTGTGATCCTATCACTACAAGCCCTTGTGAGAAGTCCCTTCCTGGCCTTCTTGCAGGTCTTCTTCATTTCTGAAGTGCCAGAAGTGTGATTGTTCCAAGTTCTCTTGAAGACAAGCTGTATTTTCCCCAAATCTCCTTGAGTCTTCCTGGCCTTTTCCCAAATTTCAGCAGCAAGGCATTGCTGTGACACGAATCTGGCCATGGGCAGCCTCACTCTCTGTCACCAGTCAATACTGGCGAGTATGAAAAGGAAACAAATCACAGCTCCTCATCTGCCTCTTTTCTTGACACTGAGCCCTATTCATCTGTGACCAAATGGGAGGTGACAAGAACTTCTTCACCACGTGCTGGCTATGTGACCAAGTGTTGATAACACGGCTTGAAAGACACAGCCTGGTGCCACCATGCCCAGCTGTTTCTTCACTAGATGCCATTGTGCTGCCTCTCCTTATTTATGGCAAGTGTGTTTTCATCCAGCCTCACACTTTGTCTCCAGGGCAGTGATATCTTTTGGGCCCACTTGTCAGGACAATGGATGAGCCTCTTTTCCCAGTGCTCAATGTGCTGCTTTTGTGTAGACTTAATCTTTGGTGAAACAGGTTTGTCCCTGCTGCTTGCAAAATTTGCAGTGCTCAGTGCCAAAAAATGCATCTGCTGTTGGCCCTGTCGCTTCCAGCTACTGAAACAACACAGGGTTTGTGTTTCTGGGGTCTACTCTGCTGATTTACTAAGCCATGCACTTTGAGGAGAATAATTTATTTCCATGCTCTGTGGTGCAGGTGCTTATTTCACTTGTTAAGTGTTCACTACTTGGATAAAGCAGCTTGATTCCCTCAGGATCACAGGATCACAGGATGTTAGGGGTTAGAAGGGACCCAAAGAGATTACCCAGTCCAATTCCCCTGCCAGAGCAGGACCAGACAATCTAGCTCAGGTCACACAGGAACACATCCAGGCAGGCCTTCAAAGGCTCCAGAGAAGGAGACTCCACAACCCCTCTGGGCAGCCTGTGCCAGTGCTCTGAGACCCATACAGTAAAGAAGTTCCCCCTTGCGTTGAGCTGGAACCTCCTGTGCTGCAGCTTCCATTCATCTCTCCCTGATGCAGAGCCCTTCCTCAGGCAGGGTTTGTCTCATAGATCATAGGATCATAGTCATTAAGGTTGGAAAAGACTTCCAAGATCATCAAGTCCAACCACAAACCTAACACTGCCAAGGCCAGCAGTAAGCCACATCCCTACCTGCCTTATCTACATATTTTTTTTTGCCCATTTCCAGGGCAGCGATTCCATCACTTATCTGGGCAGCCCAGTCCACTCTTTTAGTGGAGAGATTGTTCCTAATATCCAACCTAAACCTTCCCTGATGCAACTTGAGGCAGCTTCCTCTTGTTCTATCACTTGCTACTTGGAGAAAAGACTGCCCCTCACCTTGCTCTAACTTTCTTTCCAGTAGTTGTAGAAAGTGAGAAGATTCTGAGGGCTTCCCTGTGAGGAGGAAAGGCTGAAAGCCTGGGGTTGCTCAGCCTGGAGAAGAGCAGCCCAAGAGGGAATCTTCTCAATGAACATCATACAATGGTTTGGGTTGGAAGGGACCCTAAAATTCATCTAATTCAAACCCCCTGCTCTGGGCAGGGACACCTCCCACTAGAACATGTTGTTTAAGGCCTCATCCAACCTGACCTTGAAGACCTCCAGGGAGGGCACATCCACAACCTCCCTGGGCAACCTGTGCAAGTGTCTCACCACCCTCACTGGAAAGAACTTCTTCCTAACCTCCAGTCTGAATCTCCTTTCTTCCAGTTTCAGTACATTCCTTCTCATTCTGTCTCTCCAAGCCCCTGTAAAATGTTGCTCCCTATCTTTCATGCAGCCCCTTTAATTACTGGAAAGCCACTCTAAGGTCTCTTTGGAGCTTTCTCCAAGCTGAACAACCCCATTTCCCTCAGCCTGTTCTCCAACCCTCTGATCATCTTCCTGGCCTCCTTTTGACCTGCTCCAACAGTTTGATCTCCTTGTTGTGGTGGGAGGCCCAGAACTAGATGCAGGACTGCAGATGGCATCTCACCAGAGCAGTGTAGAGTAGGGGAATCACCTCCCTCATCCTGCTGGTCTCATCCCCAGCCTTAGTCAAGCCAGCATGGGTGTGTGTCCTTTCCATGCAGTGAGGTGGCTGGAAATGATGATGACCTTCACTGGATTTGCACACATTCACAGAATTAACCACATTGGAAAAGACCTCTAGAATCATCCAGTCCAACCTATCACCTAACTCTTCTCATTAACTAACCCCTGGCACTAAGTGCCTCATCCAGCCTCCTCTTAAACAACTCCAGGGATGGGGACTCCACCACCTCCCCAGGCAGCCCATTCCAATGCCAATCATCTCACTGGGAAGAACTTCTTCCTAACAGCCAGCCTGAACCTGCCCTGGCACAGATTGAGGCTGTGTCCTCTTGTTCTGTCCCTGGGTGCCTGGCAGAAGAGACCAACCCCATCTGGATACAACCTCCCTCCAGGTAGCTGTAGAGAGCAATGAGGTCTGCCCTGAGCCTCCTCTTCTGCAGGCTGCACACCCCCAGCTCCCTCAGCCTCTCCTCACAGGGCTGTGCTCCAGGCCCCTCACCAGCCTTGGTGCCCTTCTCTGGACACCTTCCAGCACCTCAACGTCTTTCTTAAACTGGAAGTCCATAACTGGATACAGCACTCAAGGTGTGGCCTGACCAGTGCTGAGTACAGGGGCACTGCTCCTGCTGGCCACACTGTTCCTGCTACAGACCAGCATGCCAGTGGCCTTCTTGGCCACCTGGGCACACTGCTGGCTCATGTTCAGCTGCCACCCAGCACCTCCAGGTCCCTCTGTGCCTGGCTGCTCTCCAGCCACTCTGTCCCCAGCCTGTAGAACTGCATGGGGTTGTTGTGGCCAAAGTGCAGAACCTGGCACTTGGCCTTGTTAAAGCTCCTGGCTTTGAACTGTGCCCATCTGTCCAGCCTGTCCAGGTCCCACTGCAGAGCTCTCCTGCCCTCTAACAGATCAACACCTGCTCCCAGCTTGGTGTCATCTGCAGACTCACTGATGGAGGACTCAATGCCCTCATCCAGATCATCAATGAACACGTTAAACAGGATCGGGCCCAGCACTGATCCTTGGGGCACATCACTAGTGACAGCTGCCAGCTGGCTGTGGCACCATTCGCCACCACTCTCTTGCCCCAGCCCTCCAGCCAGTTCTTAACCCAGCACAGAGTGCCCCTGTCCAAGCCAAGGGCTGCCAGCTTGGCCAGGAGTTTGCTATGGAACACAGTGTCAAAGGCCTTGCTGAAGTCCAGGGACACTACATCTACAGCCTTCCCCACATCCACCAGGTGGGTCACCTGGTCATAAAAAGAGATCAAGTTGGTCAAGCAGGACCTGACCCTCCTAAATCTGTGCTGGCTGGGTCTGATCCCCTGGCCATCCTGTAGGTGCTCTGTGATTGCACTCAGGATGATCTGCTCCATTATCTTGCATGGCACTGAAGTCAGGTCTGCAATTTCCTGGGTCCTCTTTCTGACCCTTCCTGTGGATAAGCACCTGGGGCTGCTGTGCCACGAGTGGCAGGCATGTTCTGGAGACCAGCCCCAGCCATCCTTGCTTCCTTGCAGTTTTAGCCTGTTCTACAAGCAGTGTCCTGCTGACTTCATGGAAGAACTCCCATTGAACTCAGAGTAGTAATGCAGTCAGGATTAAGTTTGAGCTTAACAATTCCTCCATCACCCATCTGATGAAAAACGTAGTCCCTGGTTTCTTATTTTCTTAGGCAGATTTGCTTGCTTCCTTTGTGGTCTTTTCCTTTACTTCAGTATTTTTCCTTGGATTAGCTTTAACACAGACCAAGCAGCAGCCAGAGCTGTTACTGGAGCCAGGCAGTAGAGGGTGCAATGTGAGCAACAAATATTTGTGAGCAACAAATATTTCCTCTAAGCATCGTCTCCTTGCATCGTGGTCACTTTCCTGACTCAACAGCTGGAGTCCACAGCCAACGCCTGAGCAATGGTAGCAGACTGTGGCCAGGTCAGAAGGCTGATGGAGTGCTCAAGGGGTCAGGTTTCAGTTTCACCTCTTACTCAGGATAGTCCTTACCATATAACCTCTGGACACGAGGTGGATAATCGAGATGAAATCTGAAGCCAGTTCTTCCTCCCTTCTTTCCAAATCACAGAATTGTCAGGGTTGGAAGGGACCACAAGGATCATCTAGGTCCAACCCCCCTGCCATGGACAGGGACACCTCAGATTAGATCAGGTTGCCCAGAGCCACATTCAGCCTGGCCTTAGAAATTTCCAGGGATAGGAGTTTACACCAACTCTTTGGGCAACCTGTTCCAGTGTCTCAGCACCCTTATGATGAAGAACTTCTTCCTAACATCTAATCTGAATGTGCCCACTTCTTATTTTCCTCCATTCCCCCAGTCCTATCACTACCTGACATCTTAAAAGTCCCTCTCCAGCTTTCTTGTAGCCCCCTTCAGATACTGGAAGGCCACAATAAGGTCTCCTTGGAGCCTTCTCTGCTCCAGACTGCACAGCCCCAACTCACTCAGCCTGTCCTCACAGGAGAACACCTCCAGCCCTCTGATCATCCTGAACTGTCCCAGTATTCATGAGCTTTTCATAATTCTGGCTGCGGATCAAGATCATGAACCAACCTGTATTGGGTTTTGTTAAAAGAAAATCATGAATTATTCATATCCTGGCAATAGACACAATGACATAATTAGGCATTAACTATGCACTGTAAATCACCCATGAATAGAGAGTATTCCAAGCTGAGACTGTATTTCATCAAGCTTTGTAACCATATAGATCATAAATACCTGGCAATTAGTTTGCTGGGTTTCTGAAATATAAACAAGGTTCCTCTTCCTGGCAGCTTGCAATTAACTGGCAATGAAAAATGTTAGAAGCTGTTATGATCCCTGCTCTGCATCTTTTCATCTTAACATAGGTCCCAGGGTTAGAGGATGTTAGGTTTGGGCTCCCTAACTCTGATCTGGCAAATTCAAGATGATTAAAAAAAAAGAACAGGTTAAATTGCAGTTTAGTGTAAGCATTGGCAAGGCAACAATTAAACTTTCTATATGCTTAATATGAGACAGAAATTTATCTGTTAGGTTTTTTTTTGTTCAGAGCAAGTCTCTAAAGGCATCCAACATATGGTGGTTTCTTTTAGCTAACATAATTAGTGCAGTGTGGCAATACCTGATTATTATTATTGGATTTATTCCTTTTTCAGTTTCTGTTGCTGTTGTTGGTTTTTGGTTTTCAGTCATTGGTGGGTTTGTTGTTGTTGGTTTGGTTTGCCTTTTGGTAGAGGAATGGAGAAAGACACAATTAAGTGAAGATTTACAATGCTTGAGTAGGGGAGATTTAGATTGGGAAGCAATATTTTACAGGGGATTGGAGTGATAGGATGAGAGGGAATGGGTTGAAGCTGGAAGAGGGGAGATTGAGACTGGAGACGAGGAAGAAATTCTTTCCAGTAAGGGTGGCAAGATGCTGGCACAGGTTGCCCATAGAGGCTGTGGATGTTACCTCCCTGGAGGTGTTCAAGACCAAGATGGAGCAACCCGGGCTAGTGGGAGGTGTTTCTGCCCATGGCAGACAGTTAAAACTGGATGATTTTTATGATCCCTTCCTACACAAACCATTCTGTGACTCTATGAGATTATATTCCATGGCCCAGAGGGCAAACATCTGAGAAACACTGGCTGCATTTGTAGAACAGCTGAGCCTTCTGTCAAAATGCAGATCAACTATCTTACATCCCCACCAGAGAAGCCTCTGGCTCACTTGGTGCAAATCCATAGCTTTGGAGCTTTTAGATCCATGTTCTGAGCAGAAGTATTTTATGTTCCAATATTGGTTTGGAAAAGATGCTGATGTTAGCAGTGAGCTGCAAGACTGGAGGGCAGCTCCTTCTCCTTCCCTTGCTCAGTGTACCTCATGGCTGGATCTGGCCTACAGGCACAAGTCCTCAGATGAGTGGCTGTGGAGTGACCTTGATGGGAGGAAACACATCCCATGGGAGAAGGAGAGCCTTACAGCCAATATCTTTGTGTTTCCACAGTCCTGCCTCATGTATCCCACGGGGATGAACTGGCTCAACACACATGTCCAGGTTGCTTTCCTATGAAACCAGAGAGACTTGGTTTCAGCAGGTGGACCTATTAAAGTGCCTTGGGGAAACTCCTGAGTTATATTTTCACCACGTCCTGTTGATAAATTGCCTTTCAAGTATCAGACAAAGGATTGGAAGAGAGGCCACCAGGAGACAAAGGTCTTCCTGATAAAAAACAAACAAACAAAAAAAAAAGGCCCAGGTCAATGTATTCCCAGATCTTTGGATGGTTTGCATGTCAAATCCTACACACCACTTTGCTTTTTGGTGCAATCTGTAATTCTTAGTGTGAGGCAGAAAGATGTTAATCTGTCATATGTAAATCATTTTAAAATAGGACAAAAAGCCATGTGCAGGGCTGGATTTATTTTAGGTTGGTTTCAGAATTACATTGAGACCCTGCAAACTATTTATATAGAATCAGAGAATCAGTCAGAGTTGGAAGGGACTACAAGAATCATCTAGCTCCAGCCCCCCTGCCATGGGCAGGGACACCTCCCACCACATCAGACTGGGCACAGCCTTATCCAGCCTGGCCTTAAACACCTCCACGGATGAGGCTTCCACCACCTCCCTGGGCAACCCCTCCCAGGCTCTCACCACCCTCATGCTGAAGAACTTCTTCCTAACACCCAGTCTGAATCTATCCATTTCTAGCTTGGTTCCATTCCCCCCAGTGTTGTCACTACCTGACAGCCTAAAAAGTCCCTCCCCAGCTTTCTTGTAGCCCCCTTAAGATACAGAAAGGTCACAATAAGGTGACCTCAGAGCCTTATCCATCTAGTGGTATCCATACTGTCTGTAACAGAAATGTAGCCTAAATAAAGTAAGGAGGCCATTTTATTGCCAAAGGAATCACTGATGTAATTTTAAAAATTCAATAATTATCAATTTGTTTGTTAGCTAGAGATAAAATTAACATTGGAGCTGTCCTAAACTGTTCCCAGTTTCCTAAGATACTATTAAGAGGAGGTATTGCTTAGTCATATCCAGTTGCAGGTAGCTAGACAAGTATCTAGCTGAGAATTTGAGTTTAGGTGATTTGGGATGCAATGCAGCCTGAGATGAGTAACCAACAGTTCCTGTCATTTCCCATCAAGCATTTGGGATATGTTATCAAAATCATGTCGTGCCTCACAGGAGAGGATTGCTGAAGCAGGTGGTAATTTGAGACAGGAGCAGTGAAACTGAAGAACAGAGCTAAACCTATTCTGAGTTGTCACCTGCTGATAATCTTTCAGTGGACACCTAAAAATCAGAATGCCTGAGATGGTAGAAACTTGTGTTGTAGCTGCTGGGGAATTGCAATTATACTGGAAGAGCAAAAAAAAGCTGGATGAAATCCCAACATGATGTGATTTTGCCACATGCAAATTGCACCATGGTAGAAAATGTTGTTCTCAGACAGCAGGGACCTAGTGGGCTTTGTGGTTTAGAATCACAGATCTGTTGAGGGTAGAAGAGACCTCTGAGATCACCAAATCCAACCACTCACCCAGAGCTCACAACCCCACCACTGCTGCTAAGCCACTGCCACTAAACTCTCAGCATCACATCCACCTGGCGCTTAAATCCCTCTGGGGATGCTGACTCCAGCACCTCCCTGGGCAGCCTGTGCCAGTGCCTGAGAACCCTTGTTGGGGAGACATCTTTCCTAATAACCAACCTGAATGCCACAACTTCAGGCCATTTCCTTTTCTCCTGCCACTTGCTCCATGTGAGAAGAGTCTAGCCCCCATCTCACTGCAACCTTCTTTGTAAAGGGTGAGGAGGTCTCCCCTCAGCCTCCTCTTCTGCAGACTACACAACCCCAGTTCCCTCAGCTGCTCCTCACAGGACTTGTGTTCAAGGCCCTTCCCCAGCTTGTTTCCTCTTCTCTTAGTTTAGTGAAGTTGTGACTGGAAGTGAAGCTGCAGCTGGAGAAAAGAGAGATGCAAATAAAGATGTTGGAGCTAATTTGAGACGTCTGAGTGTCTCTGGCAGGTGCCAATCTGGGAGATGAGGCAAGCAGAGCTGAGACCTCTTCCTGCCTACCCATGTCTTGATGACCTGCTGGTGCAGGATGGTGTTGGACACCTCAGAGGTTAATTGGACACTCCCTCACGTTCTATGCTTTCCATAGTGTTCTGTATTATGATGTAGACATTCTGAATTATGCTCATTTGACAGAAACTTGTTAAACTGTTCATCTGGGCTGCAAGAAGTTGTGGGTGGGAGGCCTCTCAGAAGAGCCAGATAAAAGAAGCTGTTCCTACCTCATGCTGGGCAGAGGGCTGAAGTTACAGACCATAGATCAGTCTGACCTGCACCATCTTGGGAAGCAGACTCTGCCAGGCATTTGAGCACTGTGGAGCTATTGAGCAACACAACAAGAAGCTTGTTTTTAGATCTTTATACAGCTCCAGTGCACCGCTGGTGCTGCACAATCAGCCACTGACTCAGGCTGCAGATGCCTGCATAACAGCCTTGCAGCTCGTCCTAGAGGTCACAAGGTCAGTCCCACTCTTGTTCCTATTTAGTGCCCAACACAGCACATGAGGAACTGGAGACTCTCTGTGCTCAGGGAGTGGGATCCCATCCTCAAAATCAGATGCTTTGTTTGGAATGAGTTTTGTGCTGGGACAGACTGCGGCTGGGTGAATTTACTCTCCAATCGCTTACTGCTCTCTGAATGGCCCTACAGAGAAAGCTTTTGTGTTGATGTGCTTGCTAACTTCAAAGGGGGGCCATTGCCTATATGAATTCAGATCAGATTTCAGGAGCTGCATTAAAATACAGTAAGGGCCAGATGGCTGCCTGTTTGAAGAAGAACTTTCATGTTTAGCTTTTTAAAGGGGGGGAAAAAATGACAGAACAAAACCAACAAACCCCCTCAAACCCCTAAACTAATAACAAAGTCAGGAGGACATTTTTGTTTCAACCATTGATCTTTTTCTTTCCTGCTCCCTTCTTAACTAAGTGGTAATTCATATTCCTGAAACTTGTCTCAGCCTCACATTAAATCCCTGATGGATTCTGGGTTTTCTTCCTATATATATCAAATTTCCTTGGCGCTGTCCTTGTGGTTGAGTGAGGATGGAGCTGTCCTCTACATGCTGGCAGAATGAAAAAAAGGGGGAAAAAAAGAAGAAAAAGAAAATAACAACACACACACACAAAAAAAAAAATTAACACCCAACAGCTTTTCTCTGGCAATTTTACTTAGTAAGCTAAATGATCCAAGCTGAACAGACAATGGCACATTGCTGCTGTAAGCGAAGGTGCCACAGGCAGAACTGACATCTCCACCAGCTCTGTCACCGCCATGCTCTTAAACCCTTCTTTGTTGTCACCCCTCAAAGCCTTCAGAGATTGATAGAATGGGTTGGGTTGGAAGGGACATCAAAGATCATCTAGTTCTAACCTCACTGCCATGGGCAGACACCTCCCACTAGCTGCGGTTGCTCAAGGCCTCATCCAACCTGGCCTTCAACACCTCCAGGGAGAGGGCATCCACAGTCTCTCTAGGCAACCTGTGCCAGTGTCTCACCATCTTCATAGTAAATATCACTCCTCATCCTATCATCACAATCCCCTAGCAAAAGTCCCTCTCCAGCTTCCCTGCAGCCCACTCCAGCTATTGCAAGACTGCTTTAAGGTCTCCCCAGAGCCTTCTGTTCTCCAGGCTGAAAAAAACAAACTGTTGCAACCTGTCCTCACAGCAGAGGTTCTCCAGCCCTCTCTGTTCATCTTCATGGCCTCCTCTGGACCCTCTCCAACAGTTCCAGGTCCTCCTCATACTGGGAGCACTAGAACTGGAGGTAGGGGCACTAGAACTGGAGGCAGTGCTGCAGGTGGGGTCTCAGCAGAGCTGAGCAGAGCAGAGCAGAGCCGAGCCAAGCAGAGCAGAGGGACAGAATCCCCTCTCTGTGCTGCTGGTCACACTTCTTTGGATGAAGCCCAAGACAAGGTTGACCTTCTGAGCTGCAAGTGACCATTGCTGGCTCACCTTGAATTTTTCTTCAAAAGCTCTGTTCAGGAGCACGTGGGAAGGTCCTCAGTACTTACAGACTTTCAGCTGCCCAAAACATTTATCAAGGACTCTGTTCATTTGAGAATGTAATAAAATGAGCTTAAGTGGTTAAGAAATCTGGAAGAGGCAGGCAGTGAGTGAGGAACTGAAAGATCTGAGTCACTTGGGTTCTGCTTGGGCAGGACAGTGATGTTCTGGTGATGAATGTCAGGAAGATGCATTTTATAGAAACAGAGATCTTTGGTGCTTGGGGCTGGGCATGCTTCTGTGGAAAGCTCAAAATAGAAGTCAAGCTAATGGGATTCTACAGAAACTTACAACAGAAATTCCATAGACCTGAAGCATTTTGTTTCATTTCCAGTAATTTCATAGAGAAAAAGGCTGAGAGTTCTGCAGCTGGTTAGCCTGGAGAAGAGAAGGCTGAGAGGGGATCTGAGCAATGCTTACAAATATCTGCAGGGTGGCTGTCAGGAAGAAGGGGCCAGGCTCTTTTTGGACAGTAATAGGGCAAGAAATAACAGGTTGGAATCCAGGAGGTTCCATCTCAACAGACTTGGAAAGGCTGGAGGGGTTGGGCAGGAAGAAATTAAATTAAATTCAACAAGTATAGAGTCTGACACCTGGGTAAGAACAACTCCAAGGATCAGGATAGGTTGGGGACTGACCTGTTGGAAGGCAGCAAAGGGGAAAAGGGCTTGGGGGTCCTGGTGGATGGGAGGGTGACCATGAGCCAGCAATGTGCTCTGGTGGCCAGGAGGGGCAATGCCATTCTGGGGTGGATTAGAAGGGCTGTGGTTAGTAGGTCGAGAGAGGTTCTTCTGCCTCTCTACCCTGTCCTGGTGAGGCCACATCTGGAGTTCTGTGTCCAGTTCTGGACCCCCCAGTTCAAGAGGGACACAGAAGTGCTTAAGAGAGTCCAGCACAGAGCCACAAAGATGCTGAAGGGAATGGAACATCTCTGTTCTGAGTGAGCTGGGGCTGTGTTGCTGGGAGAAGAGGAGACTGAGAGGTGACCTCAGCAATGGTTATCAATATGTGCAGGGTGAGTGCCAGGAGGCTGGAGCCAGGCTCTGCTGGGTGATGCCCAATGCCAAGACAAGGGGCACTGGGTGGAAGCTGAGGCAGAGGAAGTTTCATGTAAACATGAGGAGGAATTTTTTCCCTGTGAGGGTGCCAGAACCCTGGAACAGGCTGCCCAGGATGGTTGTGGAGTCTCCCTCTCTGGAGATATTCAAAACCCACCTGGATGTGTTCCTGTGTGATCTGGTGTGGGTGCTCCTGCTCTGGCAGGGGGATTGGACTGGCTGAGCTTTGGAGTTCTCTTCCAACCCTTGACATTCTGTGATTCTATTCTATGATTCTATGAGGGGAAACTTTACTGTGAGAGTGCTGGAGCCATGGAACAGGCTACCAAGAGAGGTTGTGGAGTCTTCTTCTCTAGAAATGTCAAGACTTGTCTGGATGGGTTCCTGTGTGGCCTGCCCTGGGTGATCCTGCTTTGGCAGGGGGATTGGACTCAATCTTCAGAGGTCTCTTCAGAGGTTACTTACCATTCTATGATCCTATGATCAGAGAAAAAAATGTTTTAATTTCTACATCTCATTTTAAAAATTCTTCTGGATTTTCCCAGAGGATCAAGAAAGCAAAGAGTGGAGATGTTATAAAGGCAGTCTTCTGATGATTCCTGTCTGGATGGAAGACTTTAGATATTTTTACTGCCCAGTGAGAAGAGTTCACAATAAATAGCTAAGCAGATTCTATCATTTTGATTTATTTTTTTTTTTATGCACACAAACTTTACAATGAGAAGATGCCAAAGGTCATTTTGGAGATCTTTTCAGCATTTCTTCCATATGTAAAATACTGCCTGTGCTGGAAAAGTAAGGTTTCTTTCATGTGATGGTTGTAATAATGAAGATCAGCAAAGACTAAGAGATGCATAGATATGACAGAGGGACAGAAATGTACTTTGCTGCTGCCAGATCCACCTCATCCCATGTTAATTACATTTATCTCAATAGATGGAATTATCAGGTCTTTTCTCTGGGGAAACTTTAGTGAAGCTGCTTTATCTTTTGAGGTACTTGGAGCTGAGTGTATCTCCAGCTGGAAAAAAAATAAACAAACATATCAAAGAATGTGTCCAGGCTTGCACATTTTTGAATCAAAATCGTATGCAAAGCTTTGGGTCTGCAATCCGGTGGAATTTTGTTCACATTTGCACTTCAAAAAGCTATAAATGGGGAAATCCAAACTCCGCTGGTGATGAAGTTTCTAACAAATCAGGGCCTGAACATATCCTGCAGTGCTCAGTTACACAAACCCCTCTTTGTGCTGCTCCTTCAGTCTGTGGGTACCAGCGAACCCTGGCAAGGCAAAGGCCAGTGGCATACTGGCATTCATCAAGAGTGTGGCCAGTAGGGCCAAGGAAGGTTCTTATCCACTTCTACTCTTGCTGGTGAGGCCTGTCCTGATGTACTGTGTCCAGTTCTGGGCACCCCAGCTCAAGAAGACGGAGAGTGCATCACAGGGCTGCTAAGATGCTGAGGGGACTGGAAAGGCTGAGAGAGCTGGGGATGGTTAGCCTGGAGAAGGGGAGCCTGAGGGGGATCTTAAAATCATAGAATCACAGATAGTTTAGGTTGGAAGGGACCTCAAAGCTCATCCAGTTCCAACTGCCTGCCATAGGTAGGGACACCTCCCACTAGAACAGGTTGCTCAAGGCCTCATCCAACCTGGTCCTGAACACCTCCAGGGAGGTTGTGGAGCACAGAATCGCCCAATGTGATTTTCGGTCTTCGATCACATTCTGTGATTCTGTGATCCACAACCTCCCTGAGCAACCTGTGCCAGTGTCTCACCACCCTTACTGCAAACAACTTCTTCCTAACATCCACTTTCAATCTCCCCTCTGCCACTTTAAACCCATTCCTCCTCATCCTGTCATTACAAGGCATTGACAGTAGTCCCTTCCCAGCTCTCCTGCAGGCTCCCTTCAGATACTGGAAGGCTACTCTAAGGTCTTATTAGTGGTTATGAATACCTAATGGGTGAGTGTCAGAAAGATGGGGCCAGACTCTTCTCAGTGGTCCTCAGTGACAGGACCAAAGGTAATGGCATGAACTTGAACATGAGAAGTTCCATCTAAACATGAGAAGGAACTTCCTGACTTTGAGGGTGGCAGAGCCCTGGAACAGGCTGCCCAGAGAGGTGGTGAAGTGTCAGTCTCTGAAGACATTGAAGGCCACTCTCAGACGTGCTCCTGCATGATCTGCTTTAGCTGATCCTGCTCTGGCAAGGGAGTTAGACTCGATTTTCAGAGGCCCCTTCCAGCCCCCTACCATTCTGCCACTCTGTGATGTTTGTATTGCCACGAAATTGCAGACTCAGCAAAAGCCAGCAGGCTGCTGCCAACCACAAGCTTTGCAGGGCTGTGCTGACCTGGTTCCACAAACACCCTCGTTATTTTTGACACAGAGGCACTTCACCAACCAGTCTGTGCACTCTTGGGTTGACATTCCCAGAAGTTATCTTGTATTTAGAGGGTTGCTTAATGTATTGCTGGTAGTTATTTTTGAACTGAACCAAGCATTTTGTAACACTTCTATTGACTTCTTTCTTTCTTTCTTTTTTTTTTTTTTAAGCCATAAATGAATCATGGAAAATTACATCTGCTCCTTGCTGTAGAGTTAGAAACATGATCTTTTTTTGAATGTTTATGTGCAGCACTCTGATAGGAATCTACTGATGCTGCACCAAATCAAAACAAAGTTTGGCCCATGGCACATACTCTCATGATTTACAAGCTGAAACAAGTCTGAGTTCCAGCCTTCCTAGTAACTTAGGCTTTCAGCTGGAAATGCAATCTCTGGATCCAGGGAGGTTCTCCTCCCCCTCTACTCTGCCCTGGTGAGATCCCATCTGGAGTACTGTGTTCAGTTTTGGGATCCCCAGTTTAAGAGGGACAGGGATCTGCTGGACAAGGTCCAGCAAAGGATTACAAGGATGATTAGGGGACTGGAGCACTGCCTGATGAAGAGAGGTTGAGGGACCTGAGACTGTTTAGTTTGCAGAAGACTGAGAGGGGATTTAATCCATGTCTATAAATATCTGAGGGCTGGGGGGACAGGCTCTGCTCACTTGCTCCCTGGGATAGGACAAGGAGCAATCATAGAATCATAGAATGGTTTAGGTTGGAAGGGACCTCAAAGCTCATCCAGTTCCAACCCCCCCACCATAGACAGGGACACCTCCCACTAGNATCCAGCCTGGCCTTGAACACCTCCAGGGAGGGAGCAGCCACAACCTCCCTGGGCAACCTGTGCCAGTGTCTCACCACCCTCATTGCAAAGGATTTCTTTCAAATCTCCAGTCTAAATCTCCCCTCATGAAGTTTCAATCCATTGTTCCTCCTCCTACCACAATAAGCCCTTGTCAAAAGTACCTCCCCAGCTCTCCTATAGCCCCCTTCAGGTATTGGAAGGCTTCTATATGTCTCCCTGGAGCCTTCTCTTCTCCAGGCTGAACACCCCCAAGTCCCTGAGCCTGTCCTCACAGGAGAGGTGCTCCAGCCCTCTGATCATTTTGGTGGCCCTCAGTAGCTGGCCCATTGGTCTCCTGAAGGGAACCTGGGCTCCCAAAGCACCACACCCATAAATACCCCTTTTCAAAGTGTACTTTAGCCTTCCTGAGGGACAGTTTATGGGTTGAAGTCTCTTATGTGCCCAACACCCTGATGCCGAACATCAGCCAGCTCAGTTAGAGCAAGACCAGACATCACTTTTATTGTGAGAAAGGGCTATTTACAACTACTCCCAGCTCTCAGCTAACAATGCTGCAAGGTTTTTGTGCCTGGTTTGGAAAAAACACTGGGGGGAAAAAAAAAAAAAAAGCTGTTCAACTTGTGAAGAAGGACTTTGGAAAAACTCAGCCCCGTGGGCAGCTGTTTGTCATAGATACAAGCACCTGAAAATGAGAGGTTGTAACAGAAAAGGGGGTTGCAGGCTCACACTGAGCTTTTTTCTTCTGCTCAGGCTGTGATTACCACAGCCCCAGCTGGTGTGGGAACATGAAAGGCTGTGTTTATGGGTGAGCTTAAACAAGGACAGGTTGTACCTTTCGCCTCTGCCTAAACAGCCCCAAGAGAGCTGTAGCACCCTCAGCTCACAGCTGGTCACAGCAGCACTGTGGTTGGAAAAAGACCTTGAGGATCACAGAATCACAGTGGTTGGAAGGGACCTCCAAAGATCAACTAGTTTTCTGACTCTAACAGGGCCACTACTTCACTGTGTCCTTGAGCACCATATCCAGATGGCTTTTAAATCCATCCAGGGATGGGGATTCAACCATGTCCCTGGACAGCCTGTTTCAGAACCTTTTTGGTGTGAAAGTTTTTCCGCGTGCATAACCTAAACCTCCCCTGGTCTAACCTGATGCTGCTTCCTCTTGTTCTCTCAGCTGTGACTTGTGAGAACAGACCAACCTCAACCTCTAAATAGGCTCCTTTCAGGGATCTGTAGAGGTCAATGATCACAGGATCACTGGATATTAGGGGTTGGAAGGGACCCAAAGTAATCATCCAGTCCAACCCTCCTGCCAGAGCAGGACCAGACAATCTAGCTCAGGTCACACAGCAACACATCCAGACAGGCCTTCAAAGGCTCCAGAGAAGGAGACTCCACAGCCTCTCTGGGCAGCCTGTGCCAGTGCTCTGGCACCCTTAGAGTCAAGAAGTTCCCCCTTGCGTTGAGCTGGAACCTCCTGTGCTGCAGCTTCCATCCATTGCTCCTTGTCCTTGTCCTGTTTGTTGTCCTTCTCAGAATCACAGAATTAATGAGGTTGGAAAAGACCTTCAAGATCATCCATTGAGTCCAATCTATCACCTAACCCTTCTAAGTAACTAACCCATGGCACTAAGTGCCTCATGCAGCCTC
>WBNM01041279.1:0-10268 GCA_013399055.1 Ramphastos sulfuratus
TGGGTGTGCCCCGCCACAGCTGTTACTGGCTGATAACACTCAAGCACAAGCTGCTTCTCCTCAGCTGGTGAACCATGCTTGCTGTCAAGCTGTGAAAGGAACTGCTGCACTGTGAGATGAGAGAACTATCTCAGAGACCAGTCGTGGCAGTGCCAAGCTTCTACAATGCCCTTGGTGGTAAAGCTTCCCCCAAGACCGCCCCATAAAGCAAGCTGCAACCTCCCACAAAATTTTCCTCTGACACACAGCCCCCATGTGGAAAAGCCTCCACATGGTGTATGCCATCTTTATGTACCACACAGTATCATGAATTATGAATATTGCAGCCCCCAGAAAGGTTTTTCAGAAACTCAATAGTGAGCAAACTGAATATTTTTGCTCATATAAAGTCTCTGTAAAGATTCATGCCAGCCACCTCTGTGCTGCTTGTGAATTTCAAGTTTGCTTAAATTGTTAAAACTGTTTTAATTTGTTTTATATGTACCTTTTCTGTAAATAACCAATGACAACTGAATACCTGAATCTGTAAATAAGTTACTATGAGATTTTTGCATTAACAAATCATTAATAGATTTTTATTAATATCTCTGCCACCTATTAAATATTCATAAATAATAACAGACATTCTGATTCCTTTCCCTGACTCCTTGCTCATGAGGTTGGGTGTCCAGGGAACTGGTGGTTCCAATGCTAAAGACAGAGGCAAAGCAGGCATTGAACACCTCAGCCTTCTCCTCATCCTTAGTCACTATGTTTCCCTCTGTATCCAATAAAAGATGGAGATTTTCCATAGTCCTCCATTTTTTGTTAATGAATTTATAGAAACATTTTTTGTTATCCTTAACAGCTGAGTTCTAGGTGTGCTTTGGATCTCTTAATTTTCTCCCTATATAGCTTCACTACATCTTTATAGTCATGATGAGAGACTTGTACCCTCTTTCAAAGGCACAGACTCTCCTTTTGTTCTTGTGAGCCAGCCCAAGGTCCCTATACAGTCAGACCAGACTCCTTCCCCACCAACTCATTTTTCAGCACACAGGGATAGCCTGGACCTGTGCCTTTAAGACTTCCTTCTCAAAGTCTGTCCAGCCTTTCTGAACTCCTATATACTTCAGGGCGGCCTCCAAAGGAATTTGTCAATCAGTCTCCTGAACAAGCTGAAGTTTGCCCTCCGGAAGTTCAAGCCAGCAGTTTAACTAACCCTTCTCCGTGTTTCCCAAGGGTAGATGAAGCACCTCGTGAGACGTATGCACAGCACATGGGATTGCAAAATCTTCTCTACTCGGCAAATCCAATGCTGCAAAGAACAAAATCAAAACATTGTCAGTCCTCCCAACATGCTGGATTCTTTTATAGAGGAATTATTTTTCACTTATATACAGGGCTGGGTTCTATTGATTAAATGAAAGATACAGAGTATTTAAACAGCTACCTCAAGTTCTAGATATAGACTGGGGGTGGGGGGGGAGGTTGAGGGATTCTGTTAGGGACTTCTACTTCTGTTAGCTACTTCTTCTGTTAAGGGCTTCTGGGACTACTTCTGTGAAGGACACTCTAAGACTCTGTAATGCTGGGGATCCTGCAATGCTGCAATAAAGGACTTCTGAGAGGAACTCTGAGATTCTATGCGCTCTGCATTTCTGGAATTCTGTTTTGCAACAGCATTTGTGCAACCATTTGTCACCCAATGGAACCCTGAAACAGGGTTACAATAGCTGGTGTCTCAAGTGGTTTGGCAGACTTGAAGATTTCAAGATATGAAGATATATACAGTGATGAATCTCTGGCTGAGACAGAAGGAGGAACCATAGCACAAGTGTATTTTCCTCATCTCTCTGCTGGACAGGTAGAAGTGAGCAACCACAGTAATCTTTTTCAGATAGCACAGGGTTATGTTCTATTAGGGTGCAAAAACAACGTTGTGCTGCAATTTTACAGCACGGATTTATAGCCGTGTCTCTCAGTAACTAACATTACCTTATGGACAAAATGGATAAGGAATCACAGTCCTAAAATGGTATAAGAATTGAGGCTTTCTCAGGAACAGAAATGGTATATTTTAATCTTAAAAAACAACTCATACAGCCTTCCTTAATTTTCAGAGGCACTTTTTAGGGTGTCAGGTAATAATAGGACATGGGGGAACGGATCCAACCTAGAGGAGGGTAGATTTAAATTAATTGTTAGCAAAAAGTTTTTCACCATAAGGGTGGTGAGATACTGAAACAGCTTCCCCAAAGAGGTGGTGGAAGTCCCATCCCTGAAAGTTTATAATGGATGGCTGAATATGGCTCTGGGCAATCTGATCTAGTGGATGCATTCCAATCCTGACAATTTGGTGATTATATGGGGTCATCACCTGTCCTTCACTGCCCACCATGAGGAAATTGCAGACTATGATGAAGTTACCCTTCACCCTTCTCTTCTACCAGCTGAACAAATCACATGACCTCAGTTGCTCCTCTTAAGTCTTGCCCTCAAGGTCTTTCACCATTTTGGTTGCCCTCCTCTGAAAACATTTTAATAGTTTGACTTCTTTCTTATACTAAGGTATCAAAAACTGCACACAGTACTCAAGGCTGGGCTGGACAAATGTAATGTACAGTGGAACAATGGCTTTCCTCAACTGACTAGCTATGCTGTGCTTGATGCACCTTACGGCATGATTGTCCCTTTTGGCTATCAGGGCATGATGTTTACTCACATTCAACTTGCCATATATGCAAAGTCATAGGTCTGGGGTGCTTTCCAGCCTCTCACTCCCCAGATTATACGTACAAAGACAGCTAACCTGTCCCATGTGGATAATCATGCAACTGCTCTTGTTAAATTTCACACTGTTGGTGATTGAATATATCTCTAGTCTATTGAGATCTCCTCTAAGGCCTTTCTACCCCTGAAATTGTCCAAAGCATCTCCTCATCTAGTGTCATTGGCAAACTTACTTAGTGTGATTGATTTCTGCATTCAGATAATTTATAAAAACATGAAGGAGCATTGATTCTAACATTGAGCCCTGCAGAAACCCATTGGTGACTGCCTGACAACCCCAACTACTAAAACCCTTTAAGTCCCATTTGTCAGCCAGTTGACATAATATGGACTTGTCCAGCTGTGCTTTGGACATTTTGTTGAGAAGGATACTGTGAGAAACAGTATCACAAGCTTTACTAAAATCCACAAGTACCATATCTACTGTCTTCCCTCAGGTGAATAGGTAACCTTGCAATAAAAGGAAAATCAATTTCACGCGCAGGATTTTCTGTTTACTACAAATGAACGCTCTGTCTTCCAAGAGTTTTCAAATAACTCCCAGAATAACTTTATCCAAAAATTTACCAGAAAGATTAACAGGCTTGTAATTACCAGGATCTATTTTTTTTTAACCTTTTTGAAAATTTGGACATTTGCCAGCTTCCTTTTAATTGGAACTTCTCCAGACTCTCAATATTGTTGAGAAAACAATGAACAGAAGCACATTCAGCCCCAGAGACTTGTGTGGATCCATACAGCTGGGAGTTTATCAACCATCTAGTTACAGTTTTCCAGCTGGTTGTTAAAGACTGAGGAAAAAAAGTCATTAAATGTCTCTGCTTTCTCTGCTTCCCCATTTGAGAGGTGACTGACCTCATCATGTAACCAGTCAAGTTACTTCGACTTTTTACTTCATCTTGCTTCATTATTTTGACATCTATCCAACTTTCAGATATTTTCATGAAATGGAATTGACAGTGGTACTGAATCATACTATTACGTGGTTGAGCTTGGAATTGGGTCACCAAATTAATGCATTGCAACTGATGTGGAAGTTGACTTTTTCTCACAGCATCTCTACAGGTAAAATTGGTCTTATTATCAAGAAAAACAACTGTTCAAGTAGTGTTGTCATAGCAATTTGAAACAGCACTTTTGTTTTCATACACCAGAAAGATTTTATTTATATCATGTTAAAACACACTTATGTCTTGGTGCCAAACCCACTTCATACTGACCTTGACTAGGTAAATACAAAATGACATCCTTCCTTCTGAAATGTTTGGAAACCTTTATCTGAAAACTGATTAACTCATGATGTTATCTATGCCTGTTGTTAATAAAATACCTTCAGTGCAGGCATACACAGTATGAGTGATAATGTTACCTCATTCTCAATAGTTTTAGAAAAATGCATACTTGACAGGCTTATTAATAACTCCTGGAAAGCAGTTTGGGGTAATATACACTACTTAGCATAAAAAAAAAAAATAAAAAAAAAAAAAAATTCAAATTTTCCTTCTAAGTAGGAACCTGAATAAAAATGATAAGGCATTTACAAATCACAGCAAGTAATTTGCATCAAAAACACACAGGAAGAAGAAAGAACTCAGCTATATAACTATTGCATTAGAATTTTGAGATATTTCAATTTCTCTTTCTGAAGACGAAACATTATTAGGGATGACAAGTCAGTGAACAATTCACTTCAAAAAACTCATATACTTAGATTGGTTAGAACAATTTCAACAAGTTACTGATGGGACATTTTTTTTAATGTGCAGGTTAGAGCAGATTAAAACTTTTTATGAAACACTGTAATGCTTAGAAATCATCACATAAGACACACTGTAGAAATTAAACATGAAGATACATAATAGACTCTATGCACAAATTCTCTGTGTCTTAAACACTACCTAGAAGATTAAAATCAGTTCTTATATTCTCTATAACTCTCTGATTCTTCAATAATTAATTAATAAGTTGAATGACAGAATATTTTGTCTAGGATGCTATCCCTGAGAATAGAAGAACTGTCAGAAAAATCAGTAAGTCTTCCAATTTATCTGAATAACATTTAAACTTGTGAGCTTTGTGAGCTTAGCTGTTTGTTGGGTTTTTTTGGGTTTTTTGTTTTGTTTTGGGTTTTTTTCCATATTCTAATATCGATAATGACTAGAGGCTGTGGAAATGATAGAAGTTTCTGTGAATGGATGACTGGAGGAAACAAACATCTTAGTCTAACTGAAAATGGAAAAAATAAAGTATTACAAGCAGGTTCTCCACACTTAAATAAACAAAAAGATAATTTTCCTTTCTGGTCTACATTTCTCTTGTAAATTTAAAATTTTATTTTATTTATTTTTAAATCTCTTTAACTTCCGGTATATTGTTTTTGTTATTTTGCTCTTAGTTTTTGCTATCACTTGTCTACCCCCACAAATTTTGTCATCTTCCTGTCAATTTACCTAATGTTTCTCTGTATTTTTCCCCTTCATTCTACAGCTTATCTTGTTCACCTATTAACTTGTTTATAGTCACAAGCAAAAAGCATAAGCATTATGATATAAATCAGGAAAAAACCCAAAACATTGCCTACACTAGACCTACCTTGGCAAGGCTACCTGAAAAAGAGAGGAGATGGTGAAAATCATTGAATAGTACTGCTTAGTATTTTGAAAGTAGACAGTGCACATGATAGCTACAAAATCAGAAAACCAAGCTCATAAGCAATTTAAATGCTAATAAAAAACTAATAATTGGGAAAAAAAGTACATAAAAAAGAGGTTCCTTTATGAGAAATAATTCAAAGAATGGGGATAGAGATTTAGCCCTCATTTCTCTGTGAGTGAGGAGGAAAGTTAGTAATAAATAATGACATAACTAAAGCATTGACCTTGTTTTTAAAAAGTCAAAGCTTCCTGACTCAATATTCTGTGTATTTACATCATAGAGTCTGAACTGTTTTAGCAGATAGATGGAGGGTAAAACAGTGGATCTCTTCTGCATTTACCTGAGAGCAGACTATATAGCTCTGTCCCACTGGAACGCAGCTTAAGGGGAAAAATGTAATGAACAGAGCCCAGTGGAAGTGCCCATCAAATCTAAGTGTGCACAGCTCTACTATAGAAACCTTGCTAAAGTGTACCATTCTCCTGAAATAGCCAGTAAAACAATACCATATGAGGTAGCTGTGTACTGGTTCTAGTCAAGCTTCCCAGAGGCAAAAGCCTAATAGAACAATACAATGAAAGAATGACTTCCCCTCTTCTCACTTTGGAAAGAAAGGAATTAGATGTAGAGAGTGAAAAGGGGTAAAACACCCAAAGAATAGTCTTACTTTGATTTGGAAGTTAAAAGANGGGTGCTGCTGGCAGGCAGGTAGGGCAGAGAGAAAGAAAAAGAAACAGGAAGTTCCTCTGTTTTTATAGGGTGTCTGGAGAGGAAGTGAGAGTGGGCTAACCATTGGACCTGGAGTCAGGTTCAGATCGCACCCAGGAGGAGTTAACATTTTACAAACTGTTAGTGTGCTTTTCAGTGCTGTGATTTATAAGAGAGTTCAGGCACTTCCAACTCTCAACACTGAGGTTTTGAGGAGAGGTCAGTGAAATGCCTAGACAGTGTGGCCATTTTCTAACTTTTGACAGGACCACTCTTCACAATGTAGGCTGCATACAGAAAAAATGGCAATACTGGTACTTTCTTTTGCAGATCTTACTGTAGGGGCATTCAAGTATTTAGGTATGTATGTGTACTTACCCACATATAGACAGACAGAGATAGACATGTATTGCATCATACTCATGTTAAAAAAGATCAGTAGAGCTATCACAAGAGACATCATGTAATTTTTGTGATATACAGAGACTCTTGAAAGGAAAAAAATGAGAAAAGGAATATCTCTTATTATCAGTGTGCTTGATGAATAAAGAAATGTTGATCTAGATAACACAGAAATAATAGCAAAAATGTTTGCAAAGGAACTGTAAGAAGTTAAACCAAACACAATATGGGAAGTAGCTACTTGCTCCTTCAGTATGGTTGTGGTAATTCTTCTTACTCTATTTTGCAATTGATAAGCTCTCCTTTACACCTACAAATATGCTGAGTTCACTGTTGTTTGACAAGATTTACAGTTAAGAAATATTGACATTTTCTGCTTATCTGAAGTATTAGTAACTGTGGGCCACTTTCACACTACTGATTTGTAAGATTAACAAAAGAAAGAAGCAAACGGGTTTGTAAGGTCTCATTCTCTGGTTACACTAGCTGAGAGCTTGACTCGGTTGTGGGATTTCAAGAGGCAAGAATTATAAAATATGCAGTTATTTTATTTCCGGAAAGCCCCACCCACAACTGTATATAAAATTAATTAGTTAGGGTTCAGAAATTTGTTCGGGAAAATCTTTCACAAGGATGATTACAAGGAATTTAGTAATTCAGGAAAAATCAGGAAGCTTGGAAAGGTTTGCTATTAAAAAAACCAGCTTTGCCAGACTTACAAACAAAAGGCAGCCTGGAGCCCTAGGGAACATCTGCGGTACTCACGACCGTGAAGTAGGAATTTGGCGATAGTCCCTTGGCTCCTTGTCGGCAGTCTTTCCCGACAGTGACTTGAAGTACAGATCGTGGGGGCAGCACAGGGTAAAGCTCAGGCTGCTCGGCTTACCCACGATTACGGCAGAGGCAGGTCCCTTCAACAGGCAGGCAAGATCTGATGGTTGAGAGAGGAGACTGTGCTTTCTCATCACCGTTCTTGCGGATGCCCCTCAAGGACTGACTCAAGGNCCTTGGTGCTAAGGAGATCATAGACCAGATCATCTTGAGTGCCATTCTGTAGTACATGCAGGGCAACTAGTTAATTTGGCTCAGTCAGCATGGGTTTATGAATAGTGAGTCTTGCTTGACTAACCTGATATCCTTCTGTGACAGGGTAACTCACTTACTAGATGAGGGGAAGGCTGTGGATGTAATCTACCTGCACTTTGGTAAAGCCTTTCCTGTCTCACAGTATCCTGTTGAAGAAATTGGCTGCTCATGGCTTGGAGAGGTGTATGCTTTGCTGGATTAAAAACTGAATGGTCAGGCTCAAAGATTTGTGGTGAATGAAGTTAAATTCATCTAGTTGGTGACTGATGACAAGTGGGGTTCTCTAGGGCTCAGTTCTGGTTAATCATTATCAATAGTCTAGATAAGGGGATTAAATAAACTCTCTAAAAGTTTACAGATGGCACAGTTGGACAGAAACGTTGATTTGCTTGAGAATAGGAATGCTCTTCAGAAGAACATGGACAAGCCAGGTTGATGGGCTGTGAGCTAGTTGTATGAGGTTCAACAAGGACCAGATTATGCACTTGGGTCACAACAACCCCATTCAACACTACAGACTTTGGGAAGAGTGGCTGGAAAGCTGTCCAGAGGCAATTGACCTGGGATTGTGTTGTGACTTGACCTCAGAGGAAGAGTTTGTGAGAGGTTCTTTAGGGTTATGCATGGAGTGAGGCAAGGCAAACTGATATCAAAATGGCTGGAATGACTACAGATTATTAGTTATACCTTCATGCAAACAGCTGTTCTTAAGACAGGTGAGAGGATTACCTAGTATATGCCAGAGAGAGAAAAGAGTGGAGATAGAAGTGGGATAAAACCAGAGGTAGATGAGGAAAGTATCACCACTCTGAATTTCAGAGGCATTCTAAATGGTCAATGTCTTCCTGGAGGTGGGTGCGCACAGTTATAATTTGTAATGATATCTTTTATACCTAAATTCCACTTGCTTCTCTGCATAGGAATTTGGTAGGGGTATTCCTATAATGTGTGGATCATATGCCTTGTGCGTGATAGTGTAGGCATGTTGGGACCTCATTTAAGCTGTGCCATTGTCGGGTTGTCTTCACATAACATTATGATGGTCAAAAAAGGGCAAGTGCCCCAGTATTGTAGGTGACTACTACTTCACCTTTGTTTGCACAGGCTATTTTTGAAGGTGGCTGTAACTGCCTTGATTTGGGACAGGTGTAGGCACCCAAGTATTCTTATATTAACAGCTAGGTCCTATTCTAGGTGGAGACCTTCACACTTAATTGAATGAAAAGAAAGTAGACTGGAAAGACAGTCTATTTGAGACAAACCTTTACGGCGACACAGCTTCCACAGCGTGTTGGTCCACAGCTGGTTAAATATGAGACAGCGATGGTCTCAGGTGGCCAAGAAGGTAAATATCCAAGGTCATATTGGACAGGGTTCCCAGTACCATGATTTGATTAAAGACATTCCTTCTGCAATTTTGTGATCTCGTTTCTCTCAGTCATAGCTTACCCTGTACAAACAACAAAACACACACAGTGCCGCCACCAACACTCATTTAAAAATACAAAATCTTGCAAAATAAAATAAATTGTATTGATTTGAGTTTAAGATTCCCAGGGAAATCAAAATATATCTAACAGAAACCAATACAATAATAGTAGGATCCCTTCCCCTTTCCCACCTTTTTGGAAAGAAATGAATTAGATGTGGAGAGAGAAGGGGTAGAAACACCCAAAGAACAGTCTTGCTATGATTTGGATGTTAAAAAAACCTCCAAAACCCAAAAAAACTTTAACAATAAATAAAAGGTATTTAAAGTAGGGGAGTTACAAATAGGTATAGGGAAAGGAAAACAAGATACAAAATATATATACAACCAGATTGTTGGCAATGGATGGAAGGGATGCCCACCATGCGGTAGAAACTGGCCACATGGTAAGACAGGATCAGCAGGAACAAAGGTGGTATCAAGCAGGTAGGCAGGCTAGGAGAGAGAGAGAGACAGAACTAGGAAGTTCCTCTGTTTATATAGGGGGTCCAGACAGGAAGTGAAAGTGGGCTAAACACTACACCTGGAGTCATGCAGACCTGGGGTCAAGTTCTGACCACTCCCCCACCCAGGAAGGTTAACCCTTTACATTCCACCCCTTGATTAGACCATTCCCACTTTTTCTGGAAAGCCTCCTCATCAAAAGGTAGGGGAAAATGTTCATCTATGTGATGAGTATTAAGAGTTCGTAAGCCCTTCTTGGTCCCCAGCTGTTTCTCAGGATGAGGTGTGAGCAGGACAGGAACAGTGAGGAAGAAATCAGGGACACAGGAACAGTCTTTTGTCTTAGGGAAAATTAGGAACTCTTTTCACTGGAGGAAAAATCAGGAACAGTTCTTTTGAGGAAAACTCAGGAAAAAATATTTTCCTCTGGAGGGAAGAATCAGGAACCGTCTTTCACTGTAGGGCATCAGGAAAAGACAGGTGAGATGTTGTAGCCTTCCTCTGGATTGCTGTTTTCATGATGTGGATTGCATTGGACATGTTGTGGTGATGATGTAGACTCACTCTGTATTGCTGCTTGAGTGGATTCTGTTGGGTGCCTTGTTGATGTAACTAGAAAAGAACTTATAACCACTTTAAACTATTATACAATATTACATGGAGCTGTGTAACTGACTCTGAGATTAGATCTTTTCAGACAGAGTGAGATTTC
>WBNM01041282.1:4143-18602 GCA_013399055.1 Ramphastos sulfuratus
AAAAGATCATCTGGTCACATGGAATTCGGTGAGGGTTGGAGGAGAAACACACAACATGTTTTAAATAAAAAAGGGATTTGTAGTTTGCCTCCACAGAAATGCAAAATATCACATCTGGAGTTGAGGCAATTGTAGCAAATTCACCATTTTTTGGGGGTTTGACTGCATACTGTGTCGTGGTGGGCTACATCAGGAGGTGGTCAGATTAAGAAGATATTTCAGAACTCTGCCTTCATTTGTATGAAAATAAGGAGGGCATAATCGAGGGCAAGCTGGGAGCCTAAAAGTTCAGTCCGGGATACATTTTCAGGATTCCTATCCTCATAGTCTTCAGCAGTCTGAGAGGCTATTTGGGAGGATAGCTCAGATATTATAGCAGCAGCTGGGTGGGAGATCACAGAATCACAGAAACATTCAGGTTGGTAAAGCTCCTCAGGATCCCCATGTCCAGCTGATTTCCCTGCTCTACAAGGTGCACCCTGAGCCATATCCCCAGGCACCACATCCAGACAACCTCTAAACGCAGTCAGGGTTGGTAACTCTACTACCTCTCTGGGCAGCTCATTCCAATGCCTGACCACTCTTGCTGGGAATAACTTTTTCCTAATGTCCAGTCTAAACCTACCCAATTGCACCTTGAGGCCATTCCCTCTTGTTCTATGGCTAATTACCTGTGAGAAGAGACCAGCAGCAGCCTCTCCACAAAGTCCTTTCAGGTAGCTGTAGGCAGCGATGACAGAGATGATTTGGGGCATCACTGTTTGAAGGGTAATGAGCATGAGGAAAGGCTGAGAGCCCTGGGGCTGCTTAGTCTGCAGAGGAGAAGGCACAGAGGGGATCTGAGCAATGTCTGTCAATAGCTGAGGGCTGGGGGTCAGGAAGGAAGGCACAGGGACAGCCTCTGCTTACTTGTGCCCTGCCATAGGACAAGGGGCAAGGGATGGAAACTGCAGCACAGGAAGTTCCACCTCAAGATGAGGAAGAACTTGTTGAGTGTAAGGGTGAGAGAGGCCTGGCACAGGCTGCCCAGAGAGGTTGTGGAGTCTCCTTCTCTGGAGCCTTTCCAGACCTGTCTGGATGTGTTCCTGTGTGACCTGTGCTAGATTGTCTGATCCTGCTGTGGCAGGGGGGGTTGGACTGGAAGGTCTCTAGAGGTCTCTTCTGACCCCTAACATCCTGTGCTCCTGTGAGTGCTTGTGGGAAGATTTTTTGCAAGTCTTGGGTAATCTGAGAGTTCATCACTGACAATGGAGGGACAAAGTATTGCATGTCAGAAGGTCCTGATTGTTTGCAGTGAATCGAGTGGCAACTAAAGATTTAGTTGCTAACACAAATAATATGTTGTGCAAAAGGTGTACAAGTTTCGAAAGCAGTTTTACCCAAGCATGTCATGTGCTTTGCTGAGAGCAAGAATTAACATTTACAAGAGGGATTTCAGTACAGAAACATGTCTAGGTTGATTAAGATGGTAACTGGTGTCACTGGGAGTCTGACCATTACCTTACAGTAATCTGCAGGTTGCAAACTCCTCAAGTTAGCGTTGTGCAATTTCTAAGTTGATTTACCTTCTTGGACTTGAAAAGCTTTTTTTATTGCTATTGAAGGGTGGAAGCAGAACATGCAATACGTGCTCAGACATCTCCACTTTAAGAGGTGCTACAAGGATGCTGAGGGAACTGAAACATCTCTCTTAGGAGGAAGGACTGAGAGAATTTGTGCTCTTCAGTCTGAAAAGGAGCAGACTGAGGAAGAGATCTCGTCAGTGTTGATCACTACTTCAAGGGTGGGTGTCAGGAGGATAAGGTCAGTTTTGTTTCAGTGTTGCCCAGTGATGGGAGAAAGGCAGCAGGCACAAACCTGAACCTGAGCAATTCCATCTAAACCTGACGAGGAACTCTTATTATGTAAGGCTGATGAAGCACTGGAATAGGCTGCCCAGAGAGGTGGTGGAGTCTCCATCTCTGGAGGCATCCCAAACCCACCTGGACATGTTCATGTGTGACCTTGCCTAGGTAACCCTGCCTTAGCTGACGGGTTGGACCTGATGATCAACTCCTACCATTCTGTAACTCTTCCAAAGTGATATTTAATGGCATAGATGCTTCTAAGTAGTAGGTTTAATTAATTTTCAAAGTATGTATAATTTAGGAACACAGGCACAAAACTAAGCAAATCTTCATTAGGGAAGTCTAACAAATTCTCTGAAAAACTCAGGGAGCTGATTTTGCTGACTATGGATATCTATGTGATGTGCAACAAAGCCTCTGTTCAATAGGCAGAAGTGCCAGCTTTCTACATGAGGGCAAAGTGTTTACTTCTCAGCTGACAGAGCAATACCAAATCAACCTTGTCATAGAAGATGATTTCTAAGGTCAGTTCCAGCCTAGGCCGTTCTATGAATCTTGCCCCAGGTGCTTTGGGCTGCAGCAGTGTTTTCACAGAATCACTGAGGCTGGAATAGACCTCTGAGATCACCAAGCCCAGCCTATGTCCTAACACCACCACATCCACCAGACCATGGCACTAAGTGCCACATCTAAGCTTTCCTTAAGCACTTCCAGGGATGGGCACTCCACCACCTCCCTGGACAGTCCATCCCAGCGTGTAACTCCCCTTTCCATCAGGAACTGCTTCCTAACATCCAACCTAACCTCCCCTGGCACAGCTTCAGGCCATGCCTTCTCATCTTGTCACAAGGTGCCTGACCCCTACCTTACTACAGCTTCCCTTCAGGTAGTTGTAGGGTGTGCTCAGGTCCCCCCTGAGTCTCCTCTTCTCCAGGCTGCACATCCCCAGGTCCCTCAGCCTCTCCTCTTCAGCCTTCCCTTCCAGTCCATTCACCCTTCACCAGTCTTGCTCCGCGCTCTTTTTGCCTTTGTGTCCCCCCCCATACCTCTTCTCACACAGATGATGCTAAAAGGCTTTCCTTTTTTTTCCCCCTTTGGGCTGGAGTTGGTGTGTGGGTTAGGTTCATTTCTGAAAAACACAGAAATTCAGCCATTGAAGAGTTGAGAGTTTGATGGCTGACAGGCAAGCAATGTTACTTGCTTTTAGTGTGTTTTCCCCTTTAAGTCCTGCTTTTTAGTTATTCTGAGGAAAGGTTCATAGCTGTGCTCCAGGAAGCCCTTTTGGTGGCTGTTTTTCTCCCATTTAGAAATAATCCTCACAGGATTGAGTGCAGCACTCCTTTGAGTGACAGCAAGCCANGGTGGGTGTCAGGAGGATAAGGTCAGTTTTGTTTCAGTGTTGCCCAGTGATGGGAGAAAGGCAGCAGGCACAAACCTGAACCTGAGCAATTCCATCTAAACCTGACGAGGAACTCTTATTATGTAAGGCTGATGAAGCACTGGAATAGGCTGCCCAGAGAGGTGGTGGAGTCTCCATCTCTGGAGGCATCCCAAACCCACCTGGACATGTTCATGTGTGACCTTGCCTAGGTAACCCTGCCTTAGCTGACGGGTTGGACCTGATGATCAACTCCTACCATTCTGTAACTCTTCCAAAGTGATATTTAATGGCATAGATGCTTCTAAGTAGTAGGTTTAATTAATTTTCAAAGTATGTATAATTTAGGAACACAGGCACAAAACTAAGCAAATCTTCATTAGGGAAGTCTAACAAATTCTCTGAAAAACTCAGGGAGCTGATTTTGCTGACTATGGATATCTATGTGATGTGCAACAAAGCCTCTGTTCAATAGGCAGAAGTGCCAGCTTTCTACATGAGGGCAAAGTGTTTACTTCTCAGCTGACAGAGCAATACCAAATCAACCTTGTCATAGAAGATGATTTCTAAGGTCAGTTCCAGCCTAGGCCGTTCTATGAATCTTGCCCCAGGTGCTTTGGGCTGCAGCAGTGTTTTCACAGAATCACTGAGGCTGGAATAGACCTCTGAGATCACCAAGCCCAGCCTATGTCCTAACACCACCACATCCACCAGACCATGGCACTAAGTGCCACATCTAAGCTTTCCTTAAGCACTTCCAGGGATGGGCACTCCACCACCTCCCTGGACAGTCCATCCCAGCGTGTAACTCCCCTTTCCATCAGGAACTGCTTCCTAACATCCAACCTAACCTCCCCTGGCACAGCTTCAGGCCATGCCTTCTCATCTTGTCACAAGGTGCCTGACCCCTACCTTACTACAGCTTCCCTTCAGGTAGTTGTAGGGTGTGCTCAGGTCCCCCCTGAGTCTCCTCTTCTCCAGGCTGCACATCCCCAGGTCCCTCAGCCTCTCCTCTTCAGCCTTCCCTTCCAGTCCATTCACCCTTCACCAGTCTTGCTCCGCGCTCTTTTTGCCTTTGTGTCCCCCCCCATACCTCTTCTCACACAGATGATGCTAAAAGGCTTTCCTTTTTTTTCCCCCTTTGGGCTGGAGTTGGTGTGTGGGTTAGGTTCATTTCTGAAAAACACAGAAATTCAGCCATTGAAGAGTTGAGAGTTTGATGGCTGACAGGCAAGCAATGTTACTTGCTTTTAGTGTGTTTTCCCCTTTAAGTCCTGCTTTTTAGTTATTCTGAGGAAAGGTTCATAGCTGTGCTCCAGGAAGCCCTTTTGGTGGCTGTTTTTCTCCCATTTAGAAATAATCCTCACAGGATTGAGTGCAGCACTCCTTTGAGTGACAGCAAGCCATCAGCAATATGATAATGCTAGGATTTTGTTACTCAATCTGAAACAATCCTGCTGGAGAATAATACTCTAAGTGGCCTTTGATGCAGTTCTGGTTTTCATTTCCTTGTTTTCTAATGGACTTCCCTGGTATTAATGGTGACAGTCACTGATACTCCATAAGCACCACAGCATAATGTAGCAAACCATTTTTCTAGTAATATTAGCTACTGTGTGTGGCAGCTAATTACAGCTCTTTAAAAGATGCTGTAGTACTTGCAAAATGTTTTCCATTAGTCATCTTGATAGTTGAGGTATTGTTTTATTTGTCAGTGGTTAAATGTAGGTTTTAAATTAATGATTGATAGTTTCATTTCTGGACTTGCAGCAGACTTTGGTTTGGCTTTTGCTTTAGGAAATAAAACGTTAGAAGTTTCCTCTTCTGCAGATAACCTTTATCTAATTTTCACACAGTCAAATCTGATCTTGATACAGCTGTTGAGGCTTTAACAGAAGACACAAATTGAAGTTACAGGATCGTAGAATGGTGGGGGTTGGAATGACCTCTGGAGATCCAGTCCAACTGCCCTGCCAAAGCAAGTTCACCTGGAGCAGGCCAAACAGGAATGTGTCCAGGCAAGCATAGAAAGCCTCCAGAGAAGGAGACTCCACAACCTCTCTGGGCAGCCTGCTCCAGTTTTTCATCATGTTAAGATGGAATTTGCTGCATTTCAGTTCGTGTCAGCTGCTCCTCATCTTATCACACAGAATTAACCAGGTTGGAAAAGACCTTCAAGATTGAATCCAACCTATCACCCAACCCTTCTAATCAACCACGGCACTAAGTGCTTCATCCATCTTCCTCTTAAACGTCTCCGGGCATGGTGACTCCACCAGCTCCCCAGGCAGCCCATTCCAATGCCAGTCACTCTTGCTGGGAAGAATTTCTCCCTAACATCCAGCCTGAACCTGCCCTGGCGCAGTTTGAGGCTTTGTCCTCTTGTTCTGTCACTGGCTCCCTGGCAGCAGAGACCAATCCCACCTGGCTACAACCTCCTGTCAGCACTACTGAAAAGAGACTGACCTCTTCTTGACACCTACCCTTCAGATTTTTATAAACCTTCACAACATCTCCTCTCAGTCATCTCTTTTCCAGACTAACCAACCCCAGGTCTCTCAGCCTCTCCTCATCACACAGATGTTCCAGGTCCTTCATCATTATTGTAGCCCTCCTTTGGACACTCTCCAGTATTTCCTGTCCCTCTCAAACTGGGAAGCCCAGAACTACACACAATACTCCAGGTGAGATCTCAGCAGGACAGAGACAGGCAACAAAGTATGGTGACGACCATTAAATCAGGGACTACTATTCCCAGTTGGCTTTGCTTATTTCCTTGTGAACTGAAGTGTCTGTGTTCTCCTCTAAAATATTCTCTTGCTGTTAAGGTGAATGTTGACTGTTGCACTGCGTTTTACATTTTGATGAAGAGGTAAATCTGCTTTGAACTGTTGGATAATGTTTATGGTTTGGAATGCACAGAGGTTTAATTTCCTGGAAAGGAAGATTCCTGCAACAAAAGAAAACGAGGTGGGGGGGGAAACGAAAAGGTGTGCCTTTGGATTCTGTGGTGCAAAACATGCTGTAGGCTTCAGAGCTTCATTCTATAATGCTGTCGTCAGTCCAAATATTAGGAGTAAAATCCAGCTTTGCCCAATGGCTGAATAACAAACAATGGTGCATATATTGATTTTTACATCCCCACTACTGCCTCATGTTTTCCCATATGCCTGATGGTTTTGGCCTGATGGTGAATAGGATTTGAGTGAATGTGTACTGAAGACTAAACCCGAAAAAGAAGAGAAATGAAGGGAGGGGGAGGGGGCGGAAATAATGGATGGCTTTGCCTTAGAGGAATGCATTGGATCAGTGAACCTGTTAGTCTGGTATCCAGGCCCGTTGTGACTGGTATCTGATGATTCAGCAGATGGAGGGAGATGAGAAATAAACCATGCCTCTGTGTAACCCTGGCATGGTGAAAACTTGGGTGCTTACACAAAAGATGTGGGTTTGATTATTGTAAACACTTGTAACTAACAATTAAGTTGGGGTCTTGTAGATGTTGCTTCATATGTCTATCACCATGACTCTCGGCCCACACAGGCTTACAGTGACAGGGTGCTGTGTGCAGGTGGAAAGTATTTTCTCACGTTGATCTCTCTTTTTTTTTTAATTGCACATTCTTCCAGCATTTTGCACTGTGTGTGCGTCCCCACTTGCTCCTAATGCCTGGTGAGTTTTGTAGAACAGGATTGCCAGCGTTCTTTACCCAATTCTAGTGACTATTTCTGCTTTTGGTAGGGTTTGCACCAGGTCTGAGCCATTGTCAGCCGTGTAGTTTGAGATAGCAATTCTCAAGGATTCATCTGATGCTTCAGTCACAGATGCATCCTTATTCCCACTTTGTCTCTTAGAATCACAGAGTGGTAGGAGTTGGAAGGGGAGATCATTTAGTTTGCCCCTTCCTGCTGAAGCTGGTTCTGTTAGATCACGTTTCACAGTATCATGTCCATGGTAGGTTTTGAGTATCTCTGGAGAAGGAGATTCCACAACTTCTCCAACCTCTCTGGGTAGCCTGTTCCAGTGCTGCATCATCGTCAAAGTGAAGAATTTTTTCCTCGTGTTCAGTTGGAAATGTGTTGCAGTTTGTGCCTGCTACCCCTTGTCCTGTTGCTGAGCACCACTGAACACTCTGGCCCTGTCCCCTCGACATTTGCCCCTTATATATTTATAAGCACTCAGAAGATCCCATCTAGCTCTGTTCTTTTCCAGGCTAAATAGCTCCAGGGCTCTCCTCACGTAAAAGGCATGCTTCAGTCCTCCCATCATCTTTGTGGTCCTCCAGTGGACTCTCTCCAGTAGCTCCCTGTCCCTCTTGAACTGAGGAGCCCAAAACTAGACACAATACTCCAGATGTGGCCTCACTAGAGCAGAGGGGGAGGAGAACCTCCCTCAGCCTGCTGGCCACACTCCTCTTAATACACCTGAAGATACCACTGACATTCTTGTCCCCCAAGAGCACATTGCTGACTTGTGGTTACCTTGTCCACCAGGACTGCCACGTTCTCCTCATGGAGCTGTTTTCCGGCAGGTCAACCCCTAACCTAAACTGGTGCCTGGGGTTATTCCTCCCCAGTTGCTATTTCAGGTCTTGAAAGGACTTTAGTTCCCAGCTGGGACAAAGCCCCAGAGAATGTGCTTTCCTCCTGACCTTCTGGTTCCTCTGGTGGAGCCTTTCAGTATTTGAGCTTCTGGCCAAAACGTCAAGAAAGAAAAACTTCCTTCCATTCCTGTGGTGAGGAAGAAAGTTTGAGAGGCTCTGCTTCAGCATTTTAGAGGTTTTCAACTGCCCTTTCAATTTGCTGCATTTCTTTGGTGTTGGCTTTGTGGTCCTGCTCTGTCCTGCACATGACCTGACACCACCTGCTGCTGGAGATGTCCCATCCTTGGTCTCCCCAACCCTGAAGTAACTAATCCATAGGAAAGAAGTTGCAGCAAGGAAAAAAAAACAACCAAAAAACCTCAGAAGAGTGTGAATCTAAATATAAATTATGAACTTGGAGCGGATTAGGAGGAAAAACAAAATGTCAGAAAGAGTACTCAAAGAAAGAGGAAGCTTTTAAGGAAAGTCAGTGTAACTTTTAGCAGAGGGAAAACAAACCACAAACATTAGGAAAACAACAGTGAGTATTATGTGATCCAATGGCAATAAAAGTTCAGTGACAAAGAAGGGGGAAAAAAGTTATTACCCGTATTTTGAGAATGCTTCAGCCTAGTAATTTGCCCAGTTAAAAATTAGAGCAAGTTTTGAGCCTTAGGTCCTCAGAGCAGAACTCTGTAGCTACACTGAGGGAGTTCTGCCTGCTTAAACCAGAACTGAACCCGGATGTGTTGATTTGTCTGTGTGTACTTAATGACAGCTACTTCTATAAACTGAGTAAGCAATTCTTATTCTTGCTTCTTTTCTCAGCTTAGGCTTAATTGCACTCGGTGTGAACAAAGTGTTGGATCCATACTCAGTAAAACACTGGCAAAAGACTGAGCTTTAGCTTTTTTCCTCAGCATTCTTGTGGGTTGTGTAAGCTGAGTGAAGTCTGTTAAAATAGTAAAAGGGGGGAGTCTGAGCGCCAGTTGTTTTGGGGGGCTTGCTTTGTGGGCTTAGTTTGTTGCTTGTATTTAAGCCATGACTGATTGGTGCTGTACAAGAGAAAACATTTTGACAGAAGGGAATGAATTACGTAAAATAAGTGAGCTTCAGCAGAGTTAAATTTCAAGACTCAGTGTCTTTTGGAGGCAAAATGACCACACCCAGGGTACTTAGGCTATTGACTATATAGTGTCCTTTCAAAGTACTAAGCTTCCACATGAAAAATGGAATGTAGAATGCACTCCTAAAGTATGTTACAGAGTTTAGGAAGCCAAAATGCTAATAAGCGCATTGCCTCCAAACATCATAGAATCAGAATGGACTGGGCTGGAAGGAACCTCCAAAGGTCATCTGGTCATCAGGGACATCCTCAACTAGATCAGGTTGCCCACAGCCCTCTCCAGCTTCACCTTCAATATCTCCAGGCATGGGGCCACAACCACCTCCCTGGGCAACCTGTTCCAGTGTTCCACTACCCTCATGGTGCAGAACCTGTTCCTCATATCCAATATACATCTGCTCTGCTCTAGTTTGAAGCCATTGCCCTTGTCCTGTCCCTACAGGCCTTTGTGCACAGTCTCTTTCCAGCCTTCTTGTAGCTCCCTTCAGCTAGTGGCAGATTGCTATTAGGTCTTCCTGAAGCCTTCTCTTCTCCAGGCTGAACACCCCCTGCTCCCTCACCTTGTCCGCGTAGCAGAGCTGCTCCAACCACCTGACCATTTTCGTGGCCCTCCTCTGCACCACAGGCTCACAGGATGTCAGGGATTGGAAGAGATCCAAAGAAATCATCAAGTCCAACCCCCCTGCCAGAGCAGGACCAGACAATCTAGCTCAGGTTGCAGAGGAACACATCCAGACAGGCCTTGAAAGTCTCCAGAGAAGGAGACTCCACAACCTCTCTGGGGAGCCTGTTTAAGTGCTCTGTGACCCTTACAGTAAAGAAGTTTTCCCCTTGTGTTGAGGTGGAACCTTCTGTATTGCAGTTCCATTGGTTCCATGTCCTTCCTCTATTGAGGGAACGTAACTAATGTTTCCTGATTGCTAACAGATTATTTTTCCTTTACATACAAAGCTACTTAAGCTACTTGATGTAGCAGACTTTGAGTTTCAGTGACACGTGGAGCCACTAAGGTACACCTGCTGGGCTTAGCATAGCACGTAACAGTTTTCGCAAGCATAAAAATGTGTAATCTTTTCCAGGCCTCTCAAGTACTGAAATTTGTAAGTGTGCCTGCTGCTAATAGTGATCTGGGAGTCCCTGGGCTGATAGAGTTGCCAGTTATCTCTGCTCCAAGTTTTGAGAGGAAGGTGATGGCTTGACAAGTCATTTTCCACTAAGTCTTGTTAACCCCTAAGAGACCACCCCGTTAGCACGATGGTTAAGTGAATGCTGGGGCTAACATTTTTGTGCTGCATCTCTTGGAGCTGCCTACAAAGGATCAACCCTGAATAACTTAGTTACAAAGAGAGGATTTTTGTGTCTCTTACACTCAGCTTAAGGGAGCTTTCCTGGATCAGAAAGCTCCAAGTACAACTGAGCAAGGACAAACTAAAGCTCTTCTCCTGGCAGGACTGTGAGACCAAGGTGGCCCAGGGCTGTGAACTGGTATCTTGGGCTTCTGTGGAAGTTGGGATAAAAGAAAGCTTCACCACGACTCAAACACCTCTGCAATTAAAATAAACCCCAATATTAAATCTCAGTTATGATATAGAAGGTATCTTGCCAGAGAGTGGGGCTGTGGAGAAGAAAAGTGGGTGTCTCATGTAAGTGAAAATTGCTTTCTGCAATTCCTATCCACTTTTGTGAAAAGCTGTTAAGGTTGAGGGATTTTAGGATCCAGATACATTTCAGAATTAATACCTTAAACCAAAGAATAAATTATGTGGTTCTATAGGTCACTTTCCTGTCCCTCTGTTTTACACAAAAAACAATCCTTGCATCCTTTGCTGATGATACAAAACTAGGGGGGTGGCTGACAGCCCTCAGGCTGTGCTGCCATCCAGTGAGATGTGGACAGGCTGCGAGCTGGGTGGAGGCAAAACACATAAAGTTCAATAAGGACAATGCAGGATCCTGCGTCTGAGGAGGAATAACAGCAGGCAGCAGTACAGATTGGGGGTTGCCCTGCTGGAGAGTAACTCTGTGGAGAAAGCCCTTGGAGTGCTGGTGGGCAGCAAGTTCTGCATGGGCCAGCAATGTGCCCTGGCGGCCAAGAGGGAAAGTGGAATCGTGGGGTGCAGCAGGAAAAGTGTGTCCAGCAGGGCTAGGGAGGTGGTTCTCCCCCTCTGCCCTGCTGAGACCACACTTGCAATACTGTGTGCAGTTTTGGGCTCCCCAGTTCAAGAGAGACAGGGTCCTACTGGAGAGAGCCCAACAGAGAGCCATGAGGATGATTGGGGGACTTGAGCATCTCCCCTATGGAGAGAGACTGAGAGCCCTGGGGCTGTTTAGTCTGGAGAAGGCTGAGAGGGGATCTGGTCAGTGTCTATCAATATCTGAGGGGTGGGTGTCAAGTGGAAGGGGCCAAGCTCTTTTCAGTGCTCAGCAGCAATAAGCCAAGGAGCAATGGATACAAACTGGAACAGAGAAGGTTTCAGCTCAACAGGAGGAGAAACTTCTTTCCAGTGAGGGTGACAGAGCCCTGGAGCAGGCTGCCCAAAGAGGTTGTAGTCTCTGTCTCTGGAGATTTTGCAAACCCAGCTGGATGCATTCCTGTGCAGACTAACCTGGGTGATCCTGCTTTTGGCAGGAGGGTTTGACTGGATGGACTCTGGAGGTCCCTTCGAGCCCTGACAGTTCTGTGATTCTATGTCTCTGCTCAAGATCTGAACAAAAGGACATTGTGAAGCTACTTCTTTTGGTTTTCCTTTCTATCTTTGTAAAAGAGAAGTGGAGAAGGGCTGTAGCTTGCTATGTGGCTTTGTCTGAGGGTGTAATTCTATGGCTACACCTCTACTTTTAATCATGGACATTTTACTTGAGGTAGAGTTTTCCCATTCCTCATACATTAGTACTAGAGAATGTCTCCACCTTGGGATCAGCTGTCTTGAATAGCTGCACCCTGTAGGTGAGGTCAAAAGGAAGTAATGAGGGTGAACTGGAGTAACCACAAACATTAGATGTTTGTTCTTCACCACCCTTTTCATTGTATAATTTGCCCCAATGAGTTCAGTCTTAAAAAATGCTAAGAATTCATCTAATCCTTCTGATGCTGCACAGTGTTGTTGCTGTTTGTTTTTTTTTAAGCACCACGGAAGACTCCTGTCATGAGGAGTCACCAAATTAAGCTACCTCTTGAAATTTTCAGCATTTTTTCCTTTTTAATCTGTCTGTCAATGTGAGTGGCTTCTTTGAGGGTTTGTTTATTTGGTTGTTGTTTTTTTTTTTTTTTTTGCATGGTAGTTTGGAGTGGTGGTTTTTGCTTGTTGCTTCGGTGCGTCGTCTGTCCCCCCCTAAACTGCTCTTCCTATAGAGCTCTGTGAGACTATGCTGTTACTTATTTAGATAAAAATGTGGAAATTACAGAAAACATCTGGTTGGAAGAGCCCTCCAAGCTCATCCAGTCCAACCTTACACCCAGCACTCAAGGGTCAACACTAAACCATGTCCCTAAGCACCAGCTCCACAAGCTGCTTAAACACCTCCAGGGATGGAGACTCCAGCAGTGCCCTGGGCAGGCCATTCTAATGGCTGAGATCTCTCTCAGGAAAAAATACTTCTAGCATCCAGCCTGAACCTGCCCTGGGGCAGCTTGGAACCATTTCTTCTGCCCCTGTCTGTTGCCACCAAGGAGCAGAGGCTGCCCCTCCTCACACCAACCTCCCTGCAGGGAGCTGTAGAGAGCAATGAGGTCTCCTCTCAGCCTCCTCTTCTCCAGCCTCAACACCCCCAGCTCCCTCCTTACGGCCCAGCTGCTGCAGGCCCCCCTTTACCTTTGCTGCCCTTCTCCAGACACACTCCAGCACCTCAGTTTCTCTCTTGTAGTGAGTGGTCCAGAACTGGACACAAGGCTTTAGGTGTGGCCTCCCCAGTGCTGAGCACAGGAGGATGATCCCCTGCTGCCCACTCTGTTTCTGNTGGGGCTCTGCAGCCTGGAGAAGAGAAGGCTTCCAGGAGACCTTAGAGTAGCCTTCCAGGATCTGAAGGGGGCCTGCAGGAAGGCTGGGGAGGGACTATTGACAAGGTCTTGCAATGCCAGGACAAGGGGCAATGGGTTTGAACTGGCAGAGGGGAGATTTAGACTGGATGTTAGGAGGAAGTTGTTTGCAGTGAGGGTGGTGAGGCACTAGTACAGGTTGCCCAGGGAGGTTGTGGCTGCTCCCTCCCTGGAGGTGTTCAAGGCCAGGTTGGAGGAGGCCTTGAGTGACCTGTACTAGTGGGAGGTGTCCCTGCCTATGTCAGGGGGTTGAAACTAGATGATCCTTGAGGTCACTTCCAACCTTACCATTCTATGATTCTATAAATCTTAAATATTCCACAGGTCAACGGTGAATTTTTCTCCTTGTTCACAGAAATTTTTCTCTTGGAGACAGCAATTGGCCCAAGAAAAGTTATACTGGTCCCTCAGTGTGGCTTACCAGGCCAGTATGTTTTAGATAAACACCATCCATATAACAATAATTTGCAGGATTGCATTAGGTTGCAACTGGTTTTAAGGAGTGATTACTGCAGTCAGCAAGCCAGTGCTTTCAGAGTTCTTGTGTTTTAGGTAATAATTGCAATGTTTCTCCCAACTCTGCTCTCAGATTATGGAATTCTCTGCTAATAACTTTGACAGAGTGTGTAGGCTTTTCTCTATGGTAGTGGTTTAAGGCTGATTGGATTATTCTAATGAGAGAAATTAGATCATTGGTTGTAAAAAGAAAATAATGCTATAGTCTTGTTTGCTAAAAGGGATAAAAACCCAAGGTGTACATAATTCTTGTACTCTGCTGTGGTGAGGCCACACCTCAAGTATTCTGCTCAGTTTTGGGTACCTCATTACAAGAAAAACATGGAAGTGCTGGAGAGAGTGCAGAGGAGGGCAAGGAAGATGTGAAGGGCCTGGAGAGTAAATCTTATGAGAAGCAACTGAGGGAGCTGGGGATGATGGTTAGTGTGAAAAAGAGGAGGCTGAGGGGCGTCCTCATGGCTGTCTACAACTACCTGAAAGGACCTTGTGGAGAGGTTGGTGCTGGTCTCTCCTCACAGGTAAGTCGGGATGGGATGGCCTCAAGCTGCAACTGGGTAGGTTTAGACTGGACATTAGGAGACATTTTTTTTGGTAAAGAATTGTCAGGGGTTGGAATGGGCTGGGCAGGGAGGTGATGGAGTCACCAACCCTGGATGTGTTTAAAAGTCGTTTGGATGTGGTGCTTGGGGCTGTGGTTTAGGATGAACCTTGTAGAGTAGGACTGTCAGTTGGAGTTGGTGATCCTGAGGGGCTTTTCCAACCCGAATGTTTCTGTGACTCTTCCTTCTTAGCTCTGGCGCAGTGCTCCCTTCGCATCTCCTTCTATGCTCTCATCTCTTCCACTAACCTTGGCTGACAGAGAACACCTGAGCCTTGCAGACTGTTTTCTGTCTGGGAGAGAGAGAGGCTGGTGTTGGGCCCTTTCTGGGCTTCTTTAACTTTTCCAGGGGGAGGAGTTTGGATTTCTGCATTAT
>WBNM01041283.1:0-18668 GCA_013399055.1 Ramphastos sulfuratus
CACTGTGTGCAGCTCTGGGCCCAAGAGAGAACTTGAGGGGCTGGAGCGGGGCCAGNTATGGCAGGGCACAAGTGAGCAGAGGCTGTCCCTGTCCCTTCCTTCCTTCACCTAGCCCTCAGCTACTGATAGAAATGTAAAATTATTTAAATCTATTTATTCTTAATTATTTTTTCCCCTTTCAATTTATTTACATGTACATTTATTTCAATGTGTATCTCTATACACTTTAATGGTGACATTTGTTAGTTTTCAAGCACCCTCAGATGAAGTGGAGAGCTGGGGAGGGAATCTTGTTCTTTGGAAAGAAACATACAAAGCTGAGCACATCTGAGTGTGAGTGACATTAGATGAATTTTTTCCCAGCCCTATAGATTCCCATTTTGTGAGCACCAGGCACTCTGCAAGTTGTGATTGTAGAGCTCTGCTGACCAGTGCTGCACAGAAGAGAGAAGATAGGAAAGTAAGCAAATGTGCTTCCCAGTATGGTTGTTTATCTTTTCTATATCAAATGCTAAGGGGATCATTCCAGGAGTAGCAGATTCCATTAGATCTCTAGAACTACAGATCTCTACTGTGTGCAGTTCTGGAGCCCCCAGCACAAGGACATGGAACTGTTGGAGCACGTCCAGAGGAGGCCACCAAGATGCTGAGAGGGCTGCAGCAGCTCTGCTGTGAGGACAGGCTGAGAGAGTTGGGGCTCTGCNGATGTTGGCTGAGGTCCCCCTTTGGAGTGTGAAGCACAGGAAGTGTCCTTCAGGAACAAAATAATGCCTTGATAGCAAAAACATACCAGAAGTGACTGCTTGGCAGGTCTTTGAGGCTGCAATGAGTATGAGATCATCTACTCATCTACAACAGTGATTAAGCTTTACTACCTGCTCCCAAAGCACGTGGGAACTGCAGGTGTTTTGAGTGGATGGAGTGCTTGAGCAGCCTTGTCCACCTGGGGGGACTAACTTTCAACCTTTTCTCTCAGCTCTGGCATGTGGGAGGGGGTTTAAATATGACGAGGCAGTGCACATTTTAAAAGAAAGATATGTTATTAATTTCTCCTAAGAGAATCCCAGAATCTTACTCTCAACATTTCACCACAGATACTCAGTTTCCAGTTTCAAAGGCAGGATTTTTCACACCTCATTTCCCCCCCACACTCCTGCTGCCTCTCCTGCTGCTGCCTTTTGCAGTCTTTAACTGGGTGTTCTCTTGTCAGCTGAGGAGGGGTGGGCATAGCAAATTAATTATATAGGGCTGAGTTATCCCAGAATCACAGTATCACAGAATGTTAGGGGCTGGAAGGCACCTCAAAAGATGATCCAGTCCAACCCCCCTGCCAGAGCAGGATCATCTATACCTGAAGTCCTAGCAGTATGGCTGTTTGGGACCATACTGCTTGGACTTCCTGAGGGTCTTTTCCAACTTGGATGTTTCTGTGATTCTGTGACTGCTAAGTCTGTTGTGCTGAGCATGTTAAGTCCAGAAATGTCTACCTAGCAAAGATTATTTTCATCCTCTTAGGTAGGTTTTCAGCCCTCTTGGATAGATTTTCAGTGTATGAAGGAGAGTAGTGCCTTGTATCAGGAGTTTGGTGATGGTTCACAGTGAAACTGAAAGAAATGTGGCTTAGGATTGGGTTTTGGCTGTCCATCATTTATGCTGTCTGCAAAGGACTGACCCAGAACTGCCTCTCTTTGCTTGACTTTAGGCTTCCTGAGCCACAGCAGAGAAATGGAGCCTCCATGCCTTTCAAAATGACTTTAACACAGTGGTGGGGTCTTGGTAGTGAAGTGTTTTGTCTCTGTATCAAGATTGCTCCTGTTAACTGTCATGGAATTAGTTTTAAGTGGGCAGCCTGAGGTGGGTAGATGTAGCAACCTGCATTCACAGAGGTGGCTGTGGGACAGTAATGTAACAGCAGTGTAAGTGGATTGAGGCTTTAATGCCACTAGAGATAAGGAGGTTTGTATGTCCAGCTGGATGTGAAGCTGAACTGTTAGGTGCATATGGGAAAAAGCAGAAACAAAAATCAGGATTGGATTAAACAAACCCAAAGCATAAAATGGGAGAAAGGGATTTTATTGTCCTCAGCAACACCTCTGATGAGCAGCACCTTGCAGGGATCCATGCTAAACAGCCTGAACAGCCATCAGGAAGCAGCATGTTAATGACATTTGCCAAGGTATTAAATGTAAGAACCTGCAAACATGAAAATAGTAGAGAAATTCTAAGGGAGGCTCAAAGGAGTTAGCAGACAGAAAGGCAAGCTCAGCCCAACAAACACAAGCACCCTGGAAGAGGAAGGGGAGCTTAGAAAGCAATCTCTGTGTGGTTGGAAAGTGAGGTGCACCCAGGACACTGTGGAGCAGTGAAGGCAGTGAGCTGTCCCTGTGCAGCACAGCAGAGAAAAAGCCTGAGGGTTGACTCTGGGGCTTAGCTCAGTGGCAGAGAGAAGCTACACGGGGTAGGATCAGATCCCCTCAGCTCTGTTTGCCATCGTTTGCATGCAGGGGCAGTGGGCTTAGGAGTGAAGGCAGCAATCACTGTTTGAGCTTCTGTCTTTATTTGTTTAGCATTTAAATATGTGTTTTTCTTGCATGGTGTATTACTCCTTTTATGCTGCCTTTTTAAGCTGACTCGATGGTGTGTTTAGGTGGTACCTCCTGAAACCTCAGCTGTGATTTGCAGTTCCAGCCTATTTTGCAGTGTGCTGGTTTGAGGCTAATTGGAATATTTTAATGAAAAAAAAAAAATCAGGCTGTAGGCTGTGAAAAGAAAACAATGGTGGTGTCTGCTTCACTCATATATATATAGTAATGAATAAATGCTTGTTTGGTGAGGGTTTTCCAAATGATATCCTTATTTTCAATTCACCACTGAAAATGATGAGGGCTTTCTTTTAAAGGCAGTGAAAGATGTACCATAGAGGTTCATTCTGGACCCCCGTACTCTCTAACAAAAGGGCTCCAAGGAGTGTGTGACTCCATTTTATTTCTCCAGCAGTCATTATGTCTCCTTTGGAACCATTTCCTTATTATGATCTAGCCTGTAAATATCGTTTGGATCATCTTCAGTTTACACAGCAGCATAACCCCCTAATTATTTATTTTGACAGCTATTATGATAGTTATTAATATGCATTTTAAAGCTGAGAGATCCCCTGCCTGTTTTGATAAGCTGTGGCTCGGTAGTGTTTGTGAAAAATTGTGATGATTTGCCAAGTAGTGCAATAACTACAAATAGTAATTCCTCTGTTGGAGAACATCACTCAGTGCTAGCCCCACAGAAAACTGCCCAGGGTTTTCCAGAGTGGCCTGTTAAGGAGATTCTGCTGGCATTTTATGAAGAAGTCACAGCGACAATGCAGAAGGGAAGGGCAACTGATGTCAGCTACTTGGACCTGAGTGAGGCATTTGACTCTGTCCCACATGGCATCCTGGTCACCAAGCTGGAAAAACATGGACTGGATGGGTGGAGCACTGCTGGGTAAGGAATTGGCTGGATGATGGCACACAGAGAGTGGTGATCAAGGGCACAATGTCCTCCTGGAGACCAGTGCCAAGTGGCTCCCTCAGGGGTCAGTGCTGGCACCAGTGCTGTTTGACTTCTTTGTCAGTGCCATGGACAGAGGAATCAGTGCAGCCTCAGCAAGTTTGCAGATGACACCAAGCTGTGTGGCACAGTCGGCTTGCTAGAGGGCAGGGATCCATCCAGAGGGACCTGGAGAGGCTGCAGAGGTGTGCCCAGGCCAACCTCANAGGTTGGAGGAGGCCTTGAGTGACCTGTTCTAGTGGGAAGTGTCCCTGTCTATGGCAGGGGGTTGGAACTGGATATCTTTGAGGTCCCTTCCAACCTTACCATTTTATGATTCAGCTACTGTCCAGCTGCTGCTGGAGGGAAGTTGAGTGCTGTCAGTGTGGTTATGCTGATAAGTTATTATGTACTGTGAAAACACTTATGGGTTTGTTTTGGAGGCTGCTCCCCACTTTTTGGGGCACAGGCAGGGAGACAAAGGAAAATCAGTTAGAGCACCTCTTGCTTTGACTTTTTCTTTGCTTCCCTCCACTGACTGTGTGGGCAAGCTCCAAATGTGGGCACTCAAGCTAGGGTGACTCTCTCAGACAGGCTTTTTGTTTTGTGCTTGTCTAGGATCTGCTCTGCTGCCAACCTACTATATTTTATCACTGTGGAAAAATAATTTAGTAATGGTAGCTCATGCTGGAAAGTCAGAAAGATTCCTAGGAGTAGCAAAGGGACAACAGGTTTTGTGCAAAACCTGAGCCTTGCTTGGTATTGTTGAGAAGAGTTTTTTGGCTCCAGCACACCAGTCTTTTGGTTCTGAGATTTGACTGTACAGATGGATGCAGCCATAACCCCTGACCAATGTGTTTGTGTGTTACAGTGATGAGCAAGCAGTTGCAACAGGGCGTGTGCAGAGGAGGGCAAGGAAGCTGGGGAAGGGCCTGCAGAATAAATTTGAGAGACTGAAGGAGCTGGGACTACTTGGTTTGAAAAGGAGGAGGCTGAGGGTAGACCTCCTGGCTCTGTACAGCTCCTTGAAAGGGCCTTGTGGAGAGGTTGGTGCTGGTCTCTTCTCACAGGGCATCAGCCAGAGAACAAGAGGGAATGGCCTCAAGCTGCAGTGGGGCAGGTTTAGACTGGACATGAGGAAGGATTTTTTGCCAGCAAGAGTGGTCAGGCACTGGAATGTGCTGCCCAGGGAGGTGGTGGAGTGCCCAAGCCTGGCTGTGTTTAGAGGTGGTTTGGCTGTGGTGCATGAGGCTATGGTTTAGGGTTAACCTTGTAGAGCAGGGTTCTGGGTTGAACTTGGTGGTCCTGAGGGGCTTTGCCAGCCTGAACATTGCTGTGATCCTGCGTGCTTCTAGTCAGGAGCTGTGTTCTTCAAATGTAAACATCCTTGGATGGGTAATGGTGTATGAGTATGAAGCCTTCAGATTTCTCTATGAAACATCATGCTTGAATTTGCCTCTCACTTCCCCCCACTCAAGAGGGCATCTCATAATGGTGCATGAGCCCATTGATGGAGCCACAGAGAACCATAGAATCACTTGGGTTGGAAGGGACCTCCAAAGGTCGTCCAGTCCAACCCCCCTGCAGTCAGCAGGGACATCCTCAGCTAGATCAGGTTGCTCAGAGACACCTTGAATATCTCTAGGGATGAACACTCAACCACTTCTCTGTGCAACCTGTTGCAGTGCTCCTAGTCAGAGTAAGCAGCGTCGAAGCTGTTGCAGGAATGCTGCTGACAGCTGTATCCTCATTTTGCCATTGCAGATTTGTGTGTGCCATCAAAATGCATGTTGTGTCTCCTTGTCCACACCACTCCTTCCCTGTGCATGGTGGTTTGAAAAAGCAGGACTGGTTTATTGATTAAACCCAGGAAATCCATTTTACATGTTACTGTGTTTCCCCTGGCTTCCTACTTGAACTGACTGAGGAATTCTGGTTGTAAAGCAGTTAATAAGCTTTCCAAGCGATGCTGTTTTATGTACAAAACCCCTCTTTGATCCCTCACCCTTCCTAAAATTAAAGTCTCTGATTCTGATTGCCAGAACCCCCCTGATTGCTGCGGGAGTCATTGGTGGCCTCTTCATCATCGTCATCATGGGCCTGACATTTGCCGTCTACGTTCGGCGCAAGAGCATTAAAAAGAAAAGAGCACTGCGAAGATTCCTGGAGACTGAGGTGAGAGACTCACAGAGCCTTTGGAAAGGCCTTTCTGTGCCTTTCTGTTAAACATGTTCAGGGAGATTTAGACTGGATGTTAGGAGGAAGTTATTTACAGTGAGGGTGGTGAGACACTGGCACAGGTTGCCCAGGGAGGTTGTGGCGGCTCCCTCCCTGGAGATGTTCAAGGCCAGGTTGGACGAGGCTTTGAGTACCCTGTACTAGTGGGAGGTGTCCCTGCCTATGGCAGAGGGTTGGAACTAGATGATCCTTGAGGTCACTTCCAACCTTATCATTCTATGATTCTATGATTCTTCAATCCAAATGCCAGAGAGGTCTGCAGGAATTACCTTGCTGACTCCTCCAGGTGTAACGTGAAAGAACACACAAAGCTGTGTCAGGATGCAAACTTTATGTATGGAATGAGATCCCTGACTTCTGAAGACCCCAAAACATCCACATGATCATGGAGTCCTGTTCCAGCAGGTTTTTTTTTAACTTCCATCCTGCTGTCAAATGAACTTCTGCCTTGGTGGAGCCCCACCTGGAATACTGCATCCNATCCCAGTTCATCAATATCCTAAGCTGCTTTCATTCATCAACATTACAGCTTTTCATCAAGTGCATACTGAGGTCACCATTTAAGTAAAATTGCTTTTAAGTTCCTTCTGTAAGTTCTGATGCAAACTTAACCTCTTCAGGAATGCTTAAATTAAGAGGTTGTAACTTTAGTTTTTCTCAGTGCCTACATGCATTACCCTTGCAGTTAAGATTCTGTCAAAGCCTGTTTGTGACCAGTAGTAATAATAGATTTTATTAAGCCACGATATTCCCCAGTTCAGCTGGCAAAAATATGTAGCAGAGCTCTAGAAAGGAGTCCTGTGCCCAGTTCAACCTCGTTTTTGCAATGCCAGGAGTGGAGGGGGCACTCTAGGAAGTGTTTTTAAAGGTAACATTAAATCATTACCTTTCAGCCATAGCAAAGGTGATTCCTACAATCTCCTCAGTCCTATACCTGAGACATTGCAAGGGATGATACTTTTAAATGAGATTCCTCCTCTGTAAGATAATAAAGCTTGGGAATAGTTTTAGCTGGTGAGTCTTTGATTAGACTCAGTTAACAATGCTGGGTTCTGTTCCCTTCCAAGGGTCCTGCTCCCACTCATCTCCACTGCAGAGAATTTATGCATCCCCAGTCTGTTTGCCTACAGATCTTTGTGCTTGGCTGGAATTTGCATTGCCTATTAAATACTGTTCAGCTGTGTGGAAAGCAGTAGTCAGTGCAAGGCAAATCTTGCCCTTGTATCAGCTCCTACTTAAGCATCAATTATTTTAAGCAGGCAATTTTCATTTTGGAAAGCGTTCCCTTTGTAGTCCAGCTTGCATTCTCCATTTGGTCAGATAAAAGCTGGGACTGTCAGTAGTTCCTGAGGGGCCCAGGGCCTCCTACTGAACATGTGGGGAAGCTGCTGCCTTGGCTTAGAAACTGAAGATGAAATCAGGAGCATCCTGAGATAAACCCACAAGCTTCAGCTAAGGTCTCTGTTGCTGGCTGGGGACTGGAAGTGACTTATTATTGTTGTAGATCATTCTCCATAAAACTCTACAAGACCACTCACAGAATTTCTTTCTGCCATACCTGTACTGGTGGACAGAAACTTTTGGTACTCTTCACAAACTGAAAATACAGAAGTGTTCTGCCAGTCTGTCTACTTTCCTTTTACAGTAAGCCTTTCTTCCATGCGAACAGTGCTGGGCATCTCCAGTGGGAGAGAGGGAAAAGAAATCACTCTAAAGAATCACAGAATCACAGAATTGTCAGGGCTGAAAGCGACCTCAAGGATCATCCAGTTCCAACCCCCCCTGCCATGGGCAGGGACACCTCACACTAGATCAGGTTACCCACAGCCACATCCAGCCTGGCCTTAAAAACTTCCCAGGGATGAGGCTTCCACCACCTCCCTGGGCATCCTGTGCCAGTGTCTCACCACCCTCATCGGGAAGAACTTCTTCCTTATGTCCCATGTCAATCTCCTCTCCTCTAGTTTGGATCCATTCCCCCCCCGAGTCCTATCACTACCTGCCATCCTAAAAAGTCCCTCAACAGCTTTCTTGTAGCCCACTTCAGATATTGGAAGGCCACAGTAAGGTCTCCTGGGAGCCTTCTCTTCTCCAGACTGAGCAGCCTCAACTCTCGCAGCCTGTCCCCATAGCAGAGCAGCTCCAGCCCTCTGATCATCCTCGTGGCCCTTCTCTGGACACACTCCAGCATGTCCAGATCTGTCTTGTATCAGAGGCTCCAGAACTGGTCACAGTACAACTCAGAGATTTTTTTCTGTGCTAATCTGAGTTAGTGCTGTTGGTTTTGCTACTTTTTCTTAACCCTGAGCAAAACTAATTATCCAGGTCACCTGCTGATGGAGTTCATGATGCTCAGGGAGCCTAAAACAGAATAAGAATGTGATGAGATTTTAAGTCAGGGCTATTAAAAAGAAATATGGATAACTAAGAGACACTAAAATGGGCAAATACAGAGTGTGGTGCACTGCTGGTACATGCTGTATTTCTCTCCTGTAGCAAAAGTCCTTGGATGTGGTGTTGTGACATCAGTTCAACTCCCAGTTTGTAATTCCATTTCACAGTTCCTGGTGGGAATTACTGGATGTTGAGTGAGGGTTTTCTTGATCAGTTCTCTTGATTTTGCAGCATTGCACATTTGCTTTTGAAAGGGAGAGATCCCTCCATAAGTTGGCAGGTTGATAGAGCCTACCCCTGTCTAATTGCAGGGTTTAGCTGGTGTGGTTGCTTTCAGTACAGACTTCTGACAGGTCTTTGCATTTTCAAATATTTAAGACTGTTGGGTTTGCTTCACAGCTTGTGGAACCACTGACTCCAAGTGGCACAGCACCCAACCAAGCACAGCTTCGTATCCTGAAGGAAACTGAGCTGAAACGAGTCAAGGTTCTTGGCTCTGGAGCCTTTGGAACTGTCTACAAGGTAAGAGCCTTCACTGCACAGCAGTGAGTTTTCTCATTTGGCTTGAGAACAGTCAAATTCTGCATTGCAGCAAACCTCCCTGTGCTGTGACTGGGCTCCTGAGCCCTGCTTATCTGGGAAGCTCAGGGCAGTGCACTGTGTGGAAGGAGGGCATGTTCAGGCTCAAATATTGACTTCAGTTTTAATCACACATGCAGAAATCTTGTCTTGGTGAGAAGAAGAATGTCAGCCACAACCATTCTTGTGTGCAAGAGGACTGCACAAGCTGGGCTGCCTTTGTGTTAAAATGCAGCATCAAAGTTTGTCCTTCTCCAGAACTTCACAGAATGCTTTTGGAAAGCCAGATAAACTTCATTTCTCCTTTTGCATTCCAGGGGGCTTGGAGCAGTGATTTTACCTTGCAAAATATTGTCATTAGCTAATCCATAACACTTTTTGCTTCTTCCCTTTGAAGGGGAAAGATGAATTATGTCAGTGCACCCTTTAACAACCAGGATGGAGGGAACAAATGCCATTAAATATTACTTTTTTAAGATCTATTGATCATGTCCAAATTAAAGGCATGAAGTAGGGTTTAATGAACAAAGTCAAGTCAATCACCCAGCCCTTTGGGAGCAACCCAAACCTGCCCCCAAACCTGCCAAGAATATGCTGTAGGCCAGAGCACTGAAGGAGGGCTCAGACTGAAGAGAAAATGGAAGAAGTACAGATGAAGCCCCTCCAGCTACAAGGTCATGGAAATACATTTTTGGATCATCAGTTTGGATACACTTAGACAATATGGAGATAGGTGCCATGATGTTACCATGAACACAAGAGGAGTCAAGAAGGATGGAAAAGTAGCCCAACACACACAGATGTGAAAGTTAATATTAAAGTTTACTTTGTAAGCATCTAAACTTTTCATTTTCAGACATCAATTCATTAGAAAAAATAGCCCTCAAATGTCTGAATATGCTGTCCTCAGAGTGTCATGTTCCTACATTATATGACCTGGTGCTAATCAGTTCTGATAATTTCCTGATAGCTTCAGTGAGTTTAGCATCAGAATCCAGGCAGAAAATCCACATTTTTGTTTGATTTGATCAGAACAAAGAGTCAGTGGAAAGAGCATGGGCGGCGCTGACACGCTGGCACTGCTCTCTGAAAACCTGGTCGTGGGCAGGAAAATCAAGGGAGCCTGAGGAGGATATTCACTTACACAAAATCTGTCATTGCACACAGAGGTTACTTTTGCTGCAAGAAGTGGTTTTGTGGGGTTATGTTGTTGCTTTATAGCTTTGTGTGTTCCCAGTTCTGCAGCTCATAACCGGTCTGCACCATGTGACAGAATGCATCCAAAAGAGCTCTAACTCCGAGTGAAGCTTTTGTGGTTGTTGTCTCATTGGTCTTCTGGCACTCTTCTTCTTTTGTTTTTTTGTTTGTGTTGTTTTTCTAGGGTATTTGGGTCCCTGAGGGAGAAACTGTAAAGATTCCTGTGGCCATTAAGATCCTTAATGAGACCACTGGTCCAAAGGCCAATGTGGAGTTTATGGATGTAAGTAAGAGCGTTACGGATGATGCAACATTAATAATCGATGTTAATTTTGATGTCCAGGCAGAGATTGTTAATAACTATGAAAACTGTTCATTAACATTAAACCTCTCCAGAAAACTTATTTGCAAGGTTGGAAACGNACAATTCGAGACTAATGTGCCTTTGGGCATAGATTAGCCAATCAGGATGGCACTTTACCAATCTTGACCATACCAGCTGAAGCCTTTCCTGTGGTTGTTTACCCCAGCAGAAGAGGGGGAGCAGGGGAACAAGTCTGGGCAAGCAACAGTCCTCAGACTCAGTGGCTCCAGGTTCTTCGTCCTCTTTCCTGTGGTTTCTTCTCCCCATAGCAGAAGGAGGGGAGAGCAGAAAAACATCTCTGGGCAAGCCAGGACATGTATAAGCTTATTTTGGCCTATTTAGGCCTACCATGACAAAGAGATGATCCATGTCCTTGAGTGTTTCTGGGAGGTGTGGTGTGTGTCTTTTCTGTTGTCTCTAGGGACTGTAAAGAAGAATCTCTGCCAGTTTAATTCCCATGTATGTAAATAGGAGAAGGAGGCATGTGCACAGGACCAGTACTGTGCTCTTCTTCACTGAGTGTCCCTAGAGAAAGTCAGCTGCTCAGATGTTGTGTGCAGGCTGTTTCCCTCCTTCCCTTAGTCTTTGGTGTGCTCAGCATTGATGTATATCCACAGCATTCTCTGTTGCAGCAATGTTCCAACAAAAACAACCAACCAGGGTTGGAGCCCAGCTGAAGGTAGGTCAGTCCTGCTTCTCTGGAGCTGTAGAGCTAAGCAGATCTGTATGAGGCAGTGTTCTGCCCTATGTAGTTTGGTTCATGTAGATCATTGTGCTGTGCAGCCAAGAGCAGATGTGTGACCAGGGTAATGCCAGTGCTGTGAGAATGAAGGGCTGAGGTTGTCACTGCGTGGGTGGTAAGGATCCTAAGATAGAATCATGGAATCATAGAATGGTAAGGTTGGAAAGGACCTCAAAGATCATCTAGTTCCAACTCCTCTGCCATAGGCAGGGACACCTTCCACTAGTACAGGTCACTCAAGGCCTCATCCAATCTGGCCTTGAACACCTCCAGGAAGGTTGTGGAGCACAGAAGCACAGAATGTGATCAAAGCTCACATTCTATGCTTCTGTGCTCCACAACCTCCCTGGGCAACCTGTGCCAATGTCTCACCATCCTGACTGTAAGGAACTTCCTCCTAACATCCAGTTTCAATCTCCCCTCTGCCAGTTCAAACCCATTGCCCCTTGTCCTGTCATTATTGACCTTGTCAATAGTCCTTCCCCAGCCTTCCTATAGCCCCCTTCAGATACTGGAAGGCTACTCTAAGGTCTCCTGGAAGCCTTCTCTTCTCCAGGCTGCAGAGCCCCAACTCTCTCAGCCTGTCCTCACAGCAGAGCTGCTGCAGCCCTCTCAGCATCTTTGTGGCCTCCTCTGGACCGGCTCCAACAGTTCCATGTCCTTCCTGTGCTGGGGGCTCCAGAACTGCACACAGGACTCCAGGTGGGGTCTGAGGAGAGCAGAGCAAAGGGGCAGAATCCCCTCCCTTGCCCTGCTGCCCACACTGCTCTTGCTGCAGCCCAGCACATTGTTGCTTGGAGTTTTCTTACAAGTGGTCATCCATCAGAGGGCTGAAACTCTTATATCTCCTGTGCCAGGCACTCTGTCTTTCCATGTCAGAGGAGCTAGAGACAAGAGAGGGAATTTCCCAGGACCATGTCACCATGTACATGAGTCTCTATGGGTGTGGCATTCATGTCAGCAGAAATTTAGCCTCAGTTCTCCTCTGCCTCAGTGTTCTGAGAAGTCTGGTAGCTGTCAGTACACAACAGAGGGAGGAGAAAAGGTAAAGCATGATGGATTTTAAAAGTCTCTTTGCTTTCCTAATCTGAAGCATTGTTACTACGAGGTCAAGACCATCATTTTGATGAAGGTTCACAGAGACTTTGCACTCAGTTTTTAGCTGTGTCGAGATCAAGCCTCATTGACACTGCACTTGTGCATGTCCTATTCACTGACAATTTTATTGTCAAATCATTGAAATTTACACTTTTTTTGGCAAATTGCTGTTGTGAATTTGAATATCAAATAGGACTTTTAAGTCTTGAAGATCTATTCAGTGTACAGAATTAATTTGGTTAGCATTGATGAGATGGTAAGCCTCAAGGAAGCGATACTACTGCTATCTAGCCTGTTTTTCAGTCTCCAAATGAATAGAAATGTGCAGTTGTGGATTTAATTATTTCAGAAAAGTATTCAGAGGTGAGTTGTTAGGCAATAGAACAAAGCCTGAAGGGATTTCCTGTGCTTTTTGCAGGGCATTGCACACTTAGGTTGATGGCATTTAATAATTATTGATCACAAACAGGAATTGAAAAGGCTGTTCCTGTCTAGAGGCACAAAAAGGACTTGGTGTTTGCTTCGTGGATGAAACAATGGCCAAAAGTATTGCTGAGATCAGAGCTCCAGAAACAGGAGAGCTGCCACTCAGCAGCCTTTTGGACTGAATGTGCAGGGAGTGGAGGCTGCCAAATTCCATCTGTGCTCCAGTGGAGCAGGTTCCAGTCTCAAGAGAAGGGAATTGTTATCACAGAATCACAGGAGGCATCTGGTTGGCAGAGACCTCCAAGCTCACCCAGTCCAGCCTTCCACCCAGCACTGCAGGGGCAACACCAAACCATGTCCCTAAGCACAGCTCCACAGGCTGCTCAAACATCTCCAGGGAGGGTGACTGCAGCACTGCCCTGGGCAGACCATTCCATGGCTGAGAACCCTCTCTGGCAAGAAATATTTCCTAGCATCCAGTCTGAACCTCCCCTGGGGCAGCTTGGAACCATTGCCTCTGCTCCTGTCCCTTGCCACCAAGGAGCAGAGGCTGCCCCCTCCTCACTGCAACCTCCCTGCAGGCAGCTGCAGAGAGCAATGAGCTCTGCCCTCAGCCTCCTCTTCTGCAGCCTGCACACCCCCAGCTCCCTCGGCCCCTCCTCACCCCCAGCTGCTCCAGGCCCTTCTCCAGCCTCCCTGCCCTGCTCTGGACAGGCTACAGCCCCTCAATGTCCTTCCTGGAGTGAGGGGCCCAGAGCTGAACACAACCCTGGAGGTGTGGCCTCAGCAGTGCTGAGCACAGGAGGATGATCCCCTCCTGTCCCAGCTGCCCACCCTGCTTCTGATCCAAGCCAGGATGCCATTGACTTTCTTGCCCACCTGGACACTGCTGCCTCATATTTTGACTGCCAACCAGCACCCCCAGGCCCCTCTCTGAGCTGCAGCTCTCCAACCACACATCCCCAAGTCTGCATCAATGCATGAAAGCCAGTGGCACTGAGTAGCTGTCACTGGCTGAGGCTATGACCCCTGACCTGATAGAGCAATAATAGTAATATCTCCTTCTCTGATACTGAGCAACCCAGAAGTGCTCTACAAAGCAAGCATCTGGTCCTTGATAAAAGGCAGGTACTTGTATATGGTTTCACAGCTCAGTCTGATCAGCTGACATAATTCACTGGACCACATTCTCTCCAGGGTATGTGTCTTAACTTCTGATAAATGACTTGGAAATGATGAAGGTTGTTTGGGAACTCCAGAGCTTTTAGCTAGGTAAGGTAGAGCCACCATAGGAAATGTTTCTCTTTTAACAGTTTCTCATGAGTCTCTGACCCAGTGGTAACAAGGTGAGAAAAAAAAAGTTATTTTATTCCCTGAGGTTAGTAATAACTTAAAGGTTATTTTTAGTCATATTAAAAAAAGAATGGGACTTCATCATTAGTTGATCCAAGGGACAGTAAGGAGAAATAAGGCAGTTTGTATTGATCACAGGATCACAGGATGTCAGGGACCTCTGGAGAGCTTCCAGCCCAACCCTCCTGCCAGAGCATCACCAGAGAATCCAGCACAGGTCACACAGGAACACATCCAGACAGGGCTGCAAAGGCTCCAGAGAAGGAGACTCCACAACCTCTCTGGGCAGCCTGTGCCAGGGCTCTGAGACCCTCACAGCAGAGAAGTTGTTGCTGATGGTGAGGTGGAACTTGCTGTGCTGCAGTTTCCACTCCTTGCCCTTAGTCCTATACCAATGCACAATTGAGCAGAGGCTGTCCCTGTCCCTTCCTTCCTTACCCCAGCCCTCAGCGATTGATAGACATTGCTCAGATCCTCTTTCAGCCTTCTCTGCAAACTAAGGACTCTCAGCCTCTCCTCCTCAGGCAGTGCTGCAGTCCCTGCAGCATCCTTGTAGCCCTGCCTTGGACTCTCAATGCTTCATTCAATGCCTGTACAATGCTCTTCAACTCCCTTTGTACTTCATTGATGAAGATTTAATTTATTTCTTTTGAAACAACTGCTGGTGCAACCACACAGATGTTCCTGCCACCCTCACCTCCTAACCCAGTCATTTATTTCCTGAAACAAGGGAATGACTTAGGCATACTTTGTAGTTTCAGTGGCTTCACTCCTCCCTGTCCCAGGATGGACACAATTTGAAGCTTCTTAAAAGTTGAAGGTAATATGTGAAGATAACTCAAATCACCTTTCATTGAGGAGCAACTTATAGCAGAAAAATGCATTTGCTGATTCTCACTCCAAGGCTTTGGTCAGCATAAATCTCCTGATTAAATGTGATCCTGGTCACTGGTGCTATTTTAGGAGGAGAATGTCAACGTACAAATGAAAGCAAAATGCATTTTAGTGAAAGAAGTATTATGCATAGTCTTTGTTGGTTAAGAGCAGCTGTCTCAGGTTTATTTTAAGGTATCTAGTTGCCTGAGTGCCAGTATGAACATGGTATGGGTTAACTCTTTCTTAGGTAAGTGTCTGACATTGAGTGTGAAGGGGAAAAGAAGGTCAGTGGGAATGAAATGTCATCTTTTCAGTCACACTCTTGATTTTTCTTTTCTGTACTTGATGGAGCAGGTCCAGAGGAGGCCATGAAAATGCTCAGGGGGTTGGAGCAGCTCTGCTATGAGGACAGGCTGAGGGAGCTGGGGATGTTCAGCCTGGAGAAGAGAAGGCTTCAGGGACACTTAATAGCAACCTGCTACTACCTGAAGGGGCTACAAGAAGGCTGCAGAGAGACTGTTTACAAAGGGCTGCAGGGACAGGACGAGGACAATGGCTTCAGACTAGAGCAGAGCAGATTGAGATTGGATGTGAGGAACAAGTTCTGTACCATGAGGGTGCTGGAACACTGCAACAGGTTGCCCAGGGAGGTGGTTGTGGCCCCATCCCTGGAGATATTCAAGGTGATGCAGGACAGGGCTGCGAGCAACCTGATCTAGCTGAGGATGTCCCTGCTGACTGCAGAAGTGTTGGCCTGGATGAGCCTTGGAGGTCACTTCCAACCAAGAGCATTCTGAGTGTGCTTTTGCCAGCAAAGACTTCTTACTGAGTTGTCCTTTGACTTGCAAGCAAAGCTGAGCACTCCTTTTAGGGAGGCTCTACAAAATGTAAAGCCTCTTGTAAACAGCACTTTGTGTACCAGAGTACTTTGGTCACTTCAATGTCTACAGAAGCAGCTGGTATCAAGGTAGTGGCACTGCCCACGGGCTCTGGTGGTTAAAACTTCTAATGTTGGCAAAAATCTAATTCTAAAAATGTTCTGGGAGTTCCCAAAACTTTGCCAAGTGTTAGGCTCAAAGAGTAAGGAACAACCATTTGGCTACTGGGGCTGTCCTTTTGGGACCTTGAGCACCCACTAATGGGTCCATAATTGCAGTGATACAATGCATTATGTCAGCACCTGCTGTGGCCAAACTCCTCCCATCCTCCTCCCACTGGAATTGGCCTCTTTGGAATTTTTCTTCCAGGAGCTGCACAGGGTCTATTTTCCAGGCTTTCTCCAGGCATTCCTGGATGCCTTTTTCCTCTCCCCTGCAACCTGCTCTCTTCCATCCTTTCCATTGCTGCAGCAGTCCATGCACAGCAATGCAAGCTGAACTCTAGGAACTAGCCCATACCACCTCCTCCAGGGCAGAACTTGGATGTGCATAGGGACTTCCATGGATTCCTTTTCACCCTGCAGAGATTGTTGCTTCTATTGTGTACAATGTAGGGTTACCTTCTTCTCACCTCTCTCTGAACTCGCATTATCTGTGGAGTTGGAGCATTTCCCCTCGAGTGCTGAAGTGATTAGGTTGTGGGGCATAGTTTCTCCCCATCCCCTTGGCCAGTCACACTTCATAGTGCCCAGCAGGGCTCTGGAATGCCAGTTGAGAGTGCAGGTCTGACTGCAGGCCTGTCTGAGAGGAGACTCACCGAGGGATACAGGGAGTGTCAGGAGGGGAGGATATCCTGCTCCCTGCCTTAAGGTATCTGAATCATAGAATCATAGCATGGTTTAGATTGGAAGGGACCTCAAAGATCATCTAGTTCCAACCTCCCCCACCATAGGCAGGGACACCTCCCACTAGAACAGGTCACATATATGAAGGTCCTGAGTTTTAGAGGGAGAAGAGGCTTGTTGTGAGGGAAAAAGGCAAATATGCAGCTTACGAGGCCAGTCGATAGGAGGGAGACTTAAACTTTCACTTACAAAAACAGTTTTCTCTCCTCAGCCTCCAACTATTTAACTGTTGTGATTGTCTGATAAGTCAAGTAACTGTTGGCCAGCTCAGATGGTTTGACACCCAGCCAGGTGCTCAACAGTTAATGTAGTGCATCCCTGAGGCATGCTGCTGTTGGGGAGCACAGCAAACCATCTCTCAGGCTAAAAAATGATATATTTAAGCTAACTTGTCATGGGGAAACAGCTGAGAGCCTTTCCTCTCTCAACCCTCTAAGCTTGATATTGCCAGGAAGTAATCCTGTGAGCTGTGATTCTGTCCAGGGTTTTGATCCACTTACAAGTTTAATCTCTCTGTTCTGAACTTAAATGCTCCATTATCTGTTAGAAAATAATTAGAGGCTGCATGCAGAAGCCTGCATACACAGAGTTCCTTGGGAGTCCCTGAGCTCATTGAGATGAAGACAGTTTGACTGATGGTGGTCAGCTGATATTGAGCCAGAAGCTAATAATAGAAGGCAGTGCTGCTTAGCTAGGTGAGAAAGTTAACCTGGGAAAAATTAAGCTGAAGGGTTTGGGATTTATGGCTGGAAATAAATTTCCCATTCTCATTTGTTTCCTGGTAAGAGAGCTTCAGAGGCAGTTGGTTTCTTTTATGGTTTTATAATTAAGATCTAGGGGGCTTCTTGACTTCTCCTGGACTTAGTGGAGCTCCCTGCTGTCTCTGGGAGCAGCCTTCAGTGTACAGGAGAGCATTTGTCAAGGTGTAAAGGTAATAAGTGACAATGACCTCCAAGAGGCAGGCAGCAAACAAATTAGAGCTGCGTACAGGGGGCTGATACCCACACCTTTTATTGATGTCTGGCCTAATTAAGTTAATAAAGCAGTCAGTTCTAGTGCAGTAAGGATGAGAAACAGCATTTCCTAAACTGTAGTCACACCAATCTTCAGAGCTTTCAAGAGGAAAAACAAAATTCATGTAGCTGGCTAGAAAAGGAATTTTTATCTCCTGCTCAGCTGAAAGCCTGCAAAGATCTGGACAGGTCTGGCAGGAGGTGCTGCCTCCTGATATGTTTAGGTCATGGAAACATAGAGACTTAGAATCAGGCAGGGTTGGAAGGGAACACAAGGATCATCCAATTCTGCCATGGGCAGGGACACCTCACACTAGATCAGGCTGACCAGAGCCTCATCCAGCCTGGCTTTAAACACCTCCAGGGATGAGGCTTCCACCACCTCCCTGGGCAACCCATTCCAGGGTCTCAACACCCTCATGCTGAAGAACTTCTTCCTCACATCCAATCTGAATCTCCCCATTTCTAGCTTTGTTCCATCCCCCCCAGTCCTATCACTACCTGACAGCCTAAAAAGTCCCTCCCCAGCTTTTCTGTAGCCCCCTTCAGATATTGCAAGACTACAAGAAGGTCACCTGGGAGCCTTCTCCTCTCCAGACTGCACAGCCCCAACTCCCTCAGTCTCTCCTCGTAGGAGAGGTTCTCCAGCCCTCTGATCATCCTCGTGGCCCTTCTCTGGACACGATACCATCGTGGAGAGCACACTGGAGACACAGTGGGGAAGGTGGGAGAGGTCTTTCCACCACTGGCATTAAACGTAGGAAGCTCTGAGATGAAGCTTTTGGATTGAGTGACCTGTACTAGTGGAGGTGTCCCTGTCTATGGCAGGATGTTGGAACTAGATGATCCTTGAGGTCCCTTCCAACCTTACCATTCTATGATTCCTTCTCTGGCCTGCAGAGGAACCCCTGGGGCTCCCTATGGGCACACATTGTGACATTCATCTTCTCAGTCATCCCAGAAAAACCCCTCAGGATCACCAAGTCGAACCCAGAACCCTACTCTACAAAGTTCATCCCAAACCATATCCCCAGCCACCTTTAAACACAGCCAGGATTGGGGACTCCACCACCTCCCTGA
>WBNM01041287.1:4901-16785 GCA_013399055.1 Ramphastos sulfuratus
GGAAAAGCTGTGTTTGCCTTTCGCCTTTGCTTCGGCACAAAAGGAGCCTGCTGCGTCTGCCGTGTAGGTTTCTGGCTGAACAAATCCAAACTCTCCCCTGGTGCAGCAGGGCTGGGGGATAGCAACGACTGGGGAAGCTGATCCTGGCCTTCTCCCAGCGCTCTCTCGCTGCATCCCTCAACTCCCCACAGGTCAAATGGCGCTTGGGAGCACAGCTAAAGTTTGCAGCTAGGATCTGGCAGGGTGGTGGTGGTTCCCTTTTATTAATTTTTTTTTTCTCCTATTTTTTTTTTGTCCCCCTCTCCCCTCCCTCCCCCTTTTTTTGCAGCCATTATGTTTAATGCACTTTTTTAATCGCGCTGCTGTTCGCGAGCCGCCGCAGCTCCTCCGCTCTGATGCGTGGAGCCTGAGCTCAGCTGATCTTTCTCCCCTCTCTCTCCCATCATCTGGCACCTTGCTTATTCATGCTGGGTTACGAGGCAAGGCGACAGCATCTCACAGAGCATTTTTGGCTGCTCTGTCCTACAGGATGAGCCCCAGCATTGGTTCGTTCCCGTGGTGCTGCTGTGGTCCCTGCTGGGGTGAAGCCATGCAGAGGGTCCCTAATAGGCTTTGGTGCCAAGGAATCCTTCAACCACATGGTGCTCTGGGGAAGGAATGGCCTGGATGTAGGAATCACAGCCTGTTTGTGTTGTGTTTGCCCTCCCTGAGCAGTGGTTGTGGTTGGTGTGTCCAAATGTGGCATCCGCTTTCCATGGGTGAAGGGAGTCTTTATTGGTGGGCTGTGGGTATGGATGTGTTTGTAGCCAGAGGACAGCCATGCCTGGCTCTGGAAGGAGCTGATGGGTCAAAAGTCACTTGGAGGAACAATTAAAATCCCTTGGTTCTGATGCCAGGAGTTTGACTCCTTATTGTGGGCAGGGAGAAGGCAGAATTGTCTTCTCCTGCCTGCAACACCCAAGGATCACAAAAGGATTTGCTGTCATAGGACAGGCAGGACTGCAATTCCACCAAGCCAAGGGCCGCAGGGGTGGGAGGCTCACCTCTGCTGGGATATTAGCTACAAACCCACCTGCTTGACCCAAGAGCCTCATGGAAAAGGTATTTTGCATCCAGGGATCTGTACACCTTTGCCCTTGGCTTTGTACTCCATGCCTCCCTGTGGCATGCCAGCATCCTGCTGTTTCTGCAGACCTCGCAGGCTGGAACTTGGGCTTCCAGCTGAGCTTGCAGGAGGGGAAGGTGCTGGCTGCTGCCTGCCTTCTGCTCAGCTGAGGAGGAGGATGATCTCTTTCACAGCTGTGCTTCTCTTGAGGTGATGTAGGGAGAACAAATTGCCTTCCCTTGAGCATCCTCTGTCTTTCACCCTTGCAAATGGCCTGTAACAGGCAGCATTTCCCCCTTCTGCAAGTCGATAGCTTCGTGGCTCTTCTCCAGAGCTGCTTTCCCCCTGGGCTTCTTGCTCTCCCACCCTCCCCAGAAGCTGTCACGGCCACAGCTCCGTTGGAAGGCGAGATGGAGCCGCAGCACGATTTGCCTCCTGTGGAGACCAGGCGTGTGGTGCCCCTTGGTGGGAAGGAATTGATGCTGCCATGAAGCTCTTTGCTTCTGCCTGCTGGATCGCTTACCCCTCCCTCCTCTGCTCCAAGCTGGGAGAGCCTGGAAGCAACTGGGATAAGTACTTCAGCAGTGGGAAAGTGGGGCTGTGAGTAGGAGAACCTCTGAAGGTGTTACCTGCAGCCATCACTTGCTCTTACTGGCCTCTATCAGATGAATTTGGCAGGATCTGAAATGTACCTTGGCTGGGAAGATTTCTGCCTGTCTGGGGCTCTCTTTCCAGAGGCATATTTGCTTTCCCTCAGGGTGATGGATACTGAGCTCTCCAGGTGTTGCAGGCTGTGTTTTTCTCCTTCACAGTTCACTTGGTTCCTCCCTGCAAGTGAATGCTTTGCAGTCCTCTGGCAGAGGGGCCCATTACTAGCAGCAGTGGCTCCACTTCCCCCTGGCTCTCTTCAGTTCCCCTGGGGTGGAGAAGGTGGAAATGATGCTGATGAGACAAACTCCACCAGCTCTACCCAACACCACCAGGCAGGACCAGGAGATGAGGACTTTGGCACCTTGAGGGAGGTCAGCAGGTGATGGGCAGCAAAAAATTAATGCTCAGGGCATGTTGGGAGGTGCTTTGGGCTGTTTCCTAAACCCACCAGGTGAATCCCAGCACTGGGGAGCTGTCTGGGGAAGACCAGAAGCTCCAAGCGAGGCTGCACAAGAAGTGGTGACTGCAAATGGTTGAGCAGAAGGCAGAAAAGGTTTGGCAAGGTGCTGCCGGTGGAAGGGTGTGGGTTTGGCAGGGACAGAGGAGTTAACTGCAGGGCAGGGAAGCTGAAGTAAACCTCCAGTGAGAGCTGGTGGTGCCCAGCCTGTGCTGTCCTGAAGGAACAGCTCAGGATTGTCTCCTCCAAGGTCTTGTGTTAACCCAATTTGGATGCCTGCACACTCCTCGCTGTCAGTCTGCGCCTCCCGCAGCCAGCTCCACGCCAGGGCCGCAGATGACTTTGCTCAAAGTGGCTTTCTTGCAAGGTTTCACTTCTTTGAGGCAGAGCAGGAGGGGAGGAGCTGTGGGGTTTTGTTAGGGGTGGCCTTTCTGGAGGGAGGAAAGCCGAGGAGAAACACCTGCCCTGCTGCCAAGGCTGTGTCCCTGCCTGGCTCCCTCCCGCCAAGGTGAGGCAGAGGTCCCTGGGCAGCTTATGCCCAGCACATCTCGGGCAGGTGTCGATGCCTTCAGTGCCTTCCTGTGGGTTCAGGGGGGGCACCAAGCAGAGTAGAAACGTGCCCAGAAATCCCTGGCAGTTCCCAGCTCTGCGTGTCACCAGCTCCTGGTCCCTCTGTAGTCAGGCTGCGTGGTGGAGTGACAAAGCTCTCTGCTCTTTTCTCTTTTGTAGCTGTAAATAAAGGGGAGAGGCCGAGGTGGCCCTCAGGTTGTGAGCTGGCTGAGGATCAAGGAGTGGGAATAAACTGTTTTCTTAGCAGCAGGCTGTGATGGAGAAGTGTGGCTGGCTTCAAACCTCGGATTTAATGATCGGCTCTGGAGTGCTCCTGGCTTTCAGCTCCTCAGCCTGCTGGAGTATCCTGCTAGCAGGATTAAACAGCTGCTTTTTCCCTCCCCCTTTTGTTTATTTTAAAGAGCAGCCCATTTGGAACAATAAGTGGTGAAGACCCTAATTGAGCCTCTGTTGTGGAGGAGCAAAAGTCTTTCCTTTGACTTCCTCTGGCTGGAGCAGGTGGGGGGTATGAATCTGCAGGTTGCATCAGGATGGAAGAGACCCTCAAAGGTCTTCTTGTCCTACATCCCTGCAGGCAGCAGGGACTCCTCCAACTAGATCAGGCTGCTCAGGGCCACATCGAGTCAGATCTTGAATGCCTCCAGGGATGGGGCACCCTGAGCAGCCTGTTCCAGTGTCTCAGCAGCCTCACTGTGCAGAGCTTCCTCCTGATGTCCAACCTAACTCTGCCCTGCTCCAGTTTCAAACCACTGCCCCTTGTCCTACCACTACAAACCCTGCTGAAGAGCCCCTCCTCAGCCTTCCTGCAGGTGCCCTCCTTCAGATACTGAAATCCATCACCTGAAGAATTAAATTCAAACATCTCAGGCAATGTGTGGGGTTGTTTGTCCCTAGGCTATGAAGAAATGAGATTTAAAGCCCCTGCTGCCCTTCCCGGGCAGGAGTTGAATCCTGGTGCCGCTCAGAGCTTGGGAGGGGGTTTCTATTCCTCTGCTTCACTGCACCTCAGAGTATGTTTGTTGCTTCCAACCACTCGAAGGGGGAAAGAGGAAAACACCCACTTCTGAATCGTGCTTTGTGGTAAGACAGAGCAAATGCTGCCTGCTGGTCTTGGAAACTGTGGCCTAACAGATGTCCTGCTTCAATATCCCCTTTGAGCGTGGTCGAGGCTGTTTATTCATGGCTGGCAAGGGCCTTGCTCAAGTGTTTGCCTTTCCCTGGTGGCAGCAGCAGCAGCAGCCTGCAACGTGGAGCAGAAGGAGCCGTGGGTCAGTTGGCTCTCGCTTTGCCAAGCTGCTATTAAACAGCTTCACATCTCAGTGTGCTTCGAGCGTAGCTCCCAGGCACGGGCTCCAGGCATCCTGCCTCTTCCAGCATCACATGGCTGCCTCAGTGGGAGGTGGAAGGTTTGCATTGTTAAATTCAGATACTGACTTCAGGAGGGAGATCTTCATGTGCTCCTCCAACGCCTCCACTTGCAGCCAGAGCTACGACGAGCTGCTGGGCTGCTGCATTGTGAGCTGGATGGGGTTGGGGTCTGGGGAGCTTTGCCACAGCTGCTGCCCCGAATTTCCTTTTCTGCTCACTTTGTGTCTGGTGGAGCTGCAGGTCTGAGGTGTGGTCAGCTGGTGGCTAACTCACTTCTGCTGTGATGCCTGCCTCATGTTCTCCTGTCTGTTGTTGTTCTCACTATGACCTGTGGCCAAACCATGCTGAGCACATTGAGGCTGGAGATGAGGAAGGAATTGTTTAGAGTGAGGGTGGGGAGAGATTGGAACAGGTTGCCCAAGGAGGTTGTGCATACCCCCTCCCTGGAGGTGTTCAAGGCCTTGGACAACCTGGAAGATGAACCTGGGCATTGAAACCAGATTATCTTCCAACCCAAACTACTCCATGAATCCCTACTTGGATGTGCCAGGGTCTGGCTGGATGCTGCAGAATCTAAAGACTGAAGGTTTAGAAGCCTGTCAACCTTGTCTTTGTGGGAGGGGAAATGCAGAAGCTGTTGGATCAGGCCTTTTCCAGGGGCTGGCTGCCCAGCAGGATGCACACTGCCAGGGAAGGGAGCCTTGTGCTAATGACAGGTGGAATAGGCACCCAAGGGTGGAAGGAATAAACTTGCCCACACTTTTCCTTGGGCTGCAGGATTGGAGCTTTGTGCTGCGGGTCCAAGAGAAGAGTGGGGTTTGGAGTCCCACCTTGCATTCTGGGCAAGGCATTCCCTCATTAATATTGCCTTAATTCATTAAAAGCTCAGACCTGAAGGGACTGGATGCTCCTCAGGTTTCTCTTTCCCCCTTCCCCCTCCTCANCAGTAAATGTCAATATTGGATAAGTGTTTCCTTTATATCACTGCAATTTAGCATAAGCTGCTTGGAAACAAATGTCTTCCATAAGCATGAGGTGTTTCAGTAAGTACACAGTCAACACTGCTCCGAGGATTAAATAAATGTCAGCCCCTCTTGTATGCTCAGCAGCCAGTTAAGACAGCTTGAACTTGCCGAGCGGCACCGCGGCAGCACCAGGGAGCTGGGGATGGAGAACGTGGGAGGGGAAGGACTTGGGGAGGGCTTGGAGGTGCCTGGATGCTAAAGGGGATGTGCACCTTTGCAGCAGGGGATTGAGTGGTAGAATTGCAGAGTTGATTTGGTTGCAAAAGACCTTGAAGGTGGTGTCCAAGCGGTCTCTAACTCTACCCTGGCCCTCAGCACTGCACTGCTGCCTCCGGGGATGGGCATTCAACCCAGCTCCCTGGGCAGCCTGGGCCAGGCTTTGAGAGCCTTTTCAGGGAGGAGATCTCTTCTCATGCCCAACCTAAACTTCCCTTGGTGCAACTTGAGACTGCTATGCCTTGTCACCCCCACCTCACTCCAGCCTCCTTTCAGGGAGTTAAGAGCCAGAAATTCTCCCCTCAGCCTCCTTTGCCTCAGGTTGAACCACCCCAGCTGCTCCTCATGAGACCTCTTCATCTAGAAAGTGAGAAGCAAAAGCTCATGGACCTCTCTCCCAGACCCAGGTCTGCTTTTTTGGTACTGGCTGGTGACCCAAAGGCAAATGTTGACTTGAGCAGGTGGAGTTGCTGGATCCCTTCTGCAGACCTCCCCAAGTTGCCAGTGCTTAGATAAATCTGCCTCTGCCTTTCCCAGGGCAAACTGGGGGCTACTAAACTGCAGTTGGCTTGGCCAAGGGAGTGAGGCTTGGCCTCCACCTGCTCTGTGGTGAGGGGCACAAATGTTGTGCTTTGAGAAGAGTTGGCAAGCCCTGATCTTACCCAGTGGTGCTGAGGGATGTGGTTTAGCAACAGCCTTGGTGAGTCAGGCAGTGGCTTGCTGATCTTCAAGGCCTTTTCCAACCAAAAGGATTCTGTGATTTTTAGGAGTCTCTGAGATGGTTCATGCTGGCAAGGCTTGTGCAGGGGGAGGTGGATGAAGGGAGATGCTCACCTTTGGCTGCTCTGCTTTCAGATGGTGGATGAGAGGTTGCTGCTGCCAAACAGGTGTCTGGCTTCTGGGAAGGGATCTAAATCCAGGCAGCACATGGAAGTGTTACTCGACTGTCAGCAGAGCCTTGAGCAGCCTGAGATGCTGCTGGGTGCTGCCTTGGTCAGTCCATGGCTAGGAGATGAAATCTGGGGGGATGTGTGTGTTGAGGGGGGTGTGGGGGGGCTGAACTGGCTGTGCTCCCATCCCCAACAATGCAAACCTGCTCCTCTCTCCCCAGCTGGCACAGCTCTGGCTGTGGCCAACTCGTTCCCAGCTGCCCCAAAATATCTGCGGACAGAATCGTTTAGCAGGCAGATGAACCTCATCAGCTCCTCTGGTGCCTGTCCCTGCCTCTGCTCTGGGTGGACCTGCGACCCTGCAGAGTGGTGACCAGGCTGTGGCTGTTCCAGGTGACTTCAGCAGAGCATCCCAGCTGCATCCCAGCAGCTCAGAGGCTTTTTGCAGCTCTTGAGCTCCTCGTCTGCAACGCACCCAGAAGCAGCTTCTGGATGTGTGGGTGTCCTAAACGAGCCAGGCTGGAGGAGGGCAGCGCCGGGGGTGCGGAGGGGAAGGAAGAGCCGAGGGGTTTGTCCCTCAAACCTGCTCAGCTGGCAGCTTCCAGGCGGCTTCAGCTGCTTTGCGCCTTCAGCCTGGCGGTGGCAGCAGCAGCGCTCGCATGGAGCCCGCTGCGACCTGCCGGGGCCAGGCTGCTCTGGTGAGGTGCCCGAGATTTGGGGTTCAGCATCCAACACCCTTCCCCCTTCTGTGTTGCACAGAGCTTGCTTGAAGGTTTCGGTGAGGAGAAGACTTGAGAGCCTCCTGAAGTCCTCAGCCCTCTCCTGACAAGCTGCGATCCCCTCCCCTCCCCATTGCATCTCCAGGAGGCAGGGGTAAAAGCCCCAAAGCAGAAAGGATGAGGGGGTAGGAGTGGGGGTGTGGGGCTGTGTCTGTCTCATTGCTTCTTGCCCACCCACCCCCCTAGTGAGGAATGCTTTGGCAGCGCCAGGGTGAGGAACCCTTCAGGGGGTCCTGCAGCAGGCAGTGGAGGCCACCCGCGGTGCTTTGCTGGCTTGTTCCTTGCTCCCTCCCACCAGCTGATGGCTGGGGTGTGATTTTTAAGACTCCTGTGCTCTCCTTCTGGCTGTCTTTAACAAGCCAGGAGTGATGGGGGCCACTCTACCCCTCCCTAACCACCACCACCCTCTGCAAGTGGCAGAGAAACGGAACCAAGAGATGCTAAAATTAGGCACAGCTGTTTGCAGTGTTTTGTCCTCCTGAGCACAGAGGCTGACAGTGTCTCTTGCTTCTTGCTCAGCTTGTCCAGAGCCTGAAAAGGTTTAAGATATCAAAGCTTTGAGTGGCTGTAAATTAACTCCTTGTGTTGAAGCTGAAGCTTGACTTGAGCCAGGTGCTGCAGTCCCTGTGCTTGCAGGTGATGCATTTCTTGCAAGTCACTTTATTTGCACTCTGATGATGGAAATTACAGCAGCGCAGAGTGGTTGGGATGGGAAGAGACCTCTGGAGAACGAAGATCACATTGGATGATTCTGTGCTCCACAACCTCCCTGGGCAACCTGTGCCAGTGTCTCACCATCCTCACTGTAAAGAACTTCCTCCTAACATCCACTTTCAATCTCCCCTCTACCACTTCAAACCCATTCCCCTTGTCCTGTCATTACCAGACTTTGTCAATAGTCCCTCCCCAGCCTTCCTGTAGCCCCCTTCAGATCCTGGAAGACCACTCCAAGCTCTCCTGGAAGCCTTCTCCTCTCCAGGCTGCAGAGCCCCAACTCTCTCAGCCTGTCCTGAGAGAGTGCTGGAGGCAGGGGCTGAGCCTGCCTGTACTGGGCAATGATCTCTGCTGCTTGGGATGAAGATGAGGAAGCTGGGAAGTGTTTGTGAGAGCTGGGAAAAACATTGGCTGGGCAGGTGATGTGGTTACCTGGCATCTGATAGGGGTGAACGAAGGGGCACAGAACCATTGCTGAGGCTGGGAAAGACCTTTCAGGTCATAGAATGGTAAGGTTGGAAGGGACCTCAAGGATCATCTAGTTCCAACCCCCTGTCACAGGCAGGGACACCTCCCACTAGCACAGGTCAAAGTATTCAGAGGAAACCTCCAAACAGGTGCTCCTGGAGTGGGCTCAAGTGAAAGGTTTTGTGCTCCCATGGTTGGGTGGAGGAGCAAAGGAAGTTGTGGGATGCAGGGGCACAGAATGGGGTGGGTTGGAAGGGAACTTCAACAGCATTCAGTTCCAAATCCACTGTCATGTGCAGGGACAGCTCCTGCCAGTGCAGGTTGCTCAAAGGTTCATCCAGCCTGATCCTGAGTACCTCCAGGGAGGTTGTGGAGCACAGAAGCTCCACATGTGATCTTTGATCACATTCTGTGCTTCTGTGCTCCGCAACCTCCCTGGGCAACCTGTGCCAGTGTCTCCTCACCCTTCCTCTCTGTGCTCCACAACATCCCTGGGCAACCTGTGCCAGTCTCTTCCCACCCTCCCTCTCAACAATTTCTTCCTCATCTCCACTCTCACTCTCCCCTCTCCCAGTTCAAAGCCATTCTCCCTCCTCCTGGCACCCTAAGCCCTTCTCCAAAGTCCCTTCAAAGCTCTCCTGCAGCCCCTTCAGCTACTGGAAGGTAGCTCTGAGGTCTCCCTGGAGTCTTCTCTTCTCCAGGCTGCACAGCCCCAACTCTCCCAGCCTGTCCCCACAGCAGAGCTTCTCCAGCCTCTGCTCCTCTTGGTGGCCTCCTCTGGACTCACTTCAGCAGCTCCAGGTCCTCCTTGTGCTGTGTTCCCCAGAGCTGGAGGCAGAGCTGCAGGTGAGGTCAGAGCAGAGCAGAATCCCCTCCCTGTGCTGCTGCTCTGCCTGCAGCCAGCACACAACTGCCTCTGTGCTGCCAGCCACCAGTGCTGGCTGCTGGGCACCAACTGACACCCCCAAGCCCTTCTCCTCTACTCTGCTTTCCAACCACTCCTTGCTCATTCTGGATTTGCACTTGGAATTGCTCTGCTCCAGGTCCAGAACCTTGCCCTGCCCCAGCTGCAGAGCCTCATCACCCATCTTTGGCAGCAGCACCTTGCTTTGGAGGCTGGGTTGTGTGAGGCTGGGTTTTAGGGGGTGGAGGTGGGAAGCAGCTTTGCTGCTGCTGCTAAGTGTAGTTAAAGTTGAGCTCCTTCTAATCTAATAATGAAAGGCAGAGGCAGAAGTGCTCTCGGTGATGCATGGCCTGCGCGGCGAGCGCTAATTGAAAACAGATATTTGCCTCTCAAATGGAATTGTAATGCCATAAATGGGGGGTTGAGAATTGCACACACGTAGGAGGCAGCAGGGAAGGCTCACAGCCTCCCTCCCATCTGCTCTGCCCAAGCTTTGTGTCTGACTCGCAGCAGGATCTGGGGCTGGGAAGCCTGAGGGTTGTGTTAGAGCAGAGCTCAGAGCCTTGATTCCACAGGTGAACTTCTCTGTCCAGCATCCTCCTCTGGGACCAGTCCCGCCCAGCATCCTCCTCTGGGACCAGTCCCGCCCAGCATCCTCCTCTGGGACCAGTCCCGCCCAGCATCCTCCTCTGGGACCAGTCCCGCGCAGCATCCTCCTCTGGGACCAGTCCCGCCCAGCATCCTCCTCTGGGACCAGTCCCGCCCAGCATCCTCCTCTGGGACCAGTCCCGCCCAGCATCCTCCTCTGGGACCAGTCCCGCCCAGCATCCTCCTCTGGGACCAGTCCCGCCCAGCATCCTCCTCTGGGACCAGTCCCGCCCAGCATCCTCCTCTGGGACCAGTCCCGCCCAGCATCCTCCTCTGGGACCAGTCCCGCCCAGCATCCTCCTCTGGGACCAGTCCCGCCCAGCATCCTCCTCTGGGACCAGTCCCGCCCAGCATCCTCCTCTGGGACCAGTCCCGCCCAGCATCCTCCTCTGGGACCAGTCCCGCCCAGCATCCTCCTCTGGGACCAGTCCCGCCCAGCATCCTCCTCTGGGACCAGTCCCGCCCAGCATCCTCCTCTGGGACCAGTCCCGCCCAGCATCCTCCTCTGGGACCAGTCCCGCCCAGCATCCTCCTCTGGGACCAGTCCCGCCCAGCATCCTCCTCTGGGACCAGTCCCGCCCAGCATCCTCCTCTGGGACCAGTCCCGCCCAGCATCCTCCTCTGGGACCAGTCCCGCCCAGCATCCTCCTCTGGGACCAGTCCCGCCCAGCATCCTCCTCTGGGACCAGTCCCGCCCAGCATCCTCCTCTGGGACCAGTCCCGCCCAGCATCCTCCTCTGGGACCAGTNAGCTGGTGTGAGGTGTCCCTGCCCATGGCAGGGGGTTGGAACTGGCTGATCCCTGTGGTCCCTTCCAACCCTGACAATTCCATGATTCCATGACACAATCATGATGGGGGTTAGAAGGGATCCCCAGTCCCACCCCCCTACCAAGGCAGGACTACCTAAAGCAGGTCACACAGGAACACCTGCAGGCTAAATTCAGGTGTTTTGGGCTCCTCTTCCTCTGACCTCAGTCTGCAGGGCACCTTCCATGCTGGGCTTCTCTTTTCCCTCCCATACCTTGCAGGCCTTTCCTAGCCAAAGCTCCATGGGAAGGGGAGGTTGAGCCTTTTAAGACTGAGGCAGCATCTCTTCCCTTGTCACCCTCTTGATGCTCTCTGCTGCTTGAGAGCCACCTTGCTGCCCTGAACTGCTTGTCCTGGGAGGTGAAGTGGCTGTGCTAGAGAGATGCTGACCAGTGCTGCCTTTTGGGGGTTGCTGGAGGAATATTGGTGCTGGAGCCCTGAAGCAGGCTACCCAGAGAGGTTGTGGAGTCTCCTTCTCTGGAGACACTCAAGACTCATCTGGATGTGCTGCTGTGTGACCTGTCCTGCACAGCCCTGCTTTGGCAGGAGGGTTGGAATTGAGGTCCCTTCCAGCCTACCATTCTATGATCTCTGGTCCCTTCAGGGCAACCTGAGTGGGTTCTGATCCTTTAATGGAGCCCCTTGGCCATGAGTGGTGAGGCTCTAGTAGCCATCCTTGCCTCTTGGCCTCAATTTGTTCACCCTCCTCTTGTCCCTTGCCACTTGCCTTAAGTAAGTCCCCACTCCAGCAGACTCAGGCTGCTTTCAGAAAGCAGTTTGTAGGCAAAGCTCAGTGCTGCATGACCAGAGCCCATTAAAGGATGGTCCTTGAGGAAAGCCACCCCAGCCCTGTAATCCTGGGAGGGAAGCAGCCTGGTCCTAATCCCTTTGTGCAGGGTTTGCTGCTGGGTGGGTGTGTTGGGAGCATTTGCATTCAGTGCTCTGATCATATGCATGGAATTCAAATTGAAATGGGGGCTCGAATAGATTTGCATCCTAATGAGGCAGAGCCTTTATTTATTTATTTGGAGCCCTCTCAAGCCGCCAAGATCCTGTTGGAATGCAACTCCTGAAGCTCTGCTGGTGACAGAGCTCTCCAGCAGCACAAGGACCCTCATGTTTTCTACCCCCTCCCCCCCCACAAGGGCCTCCTTGCCCTCTGTCCCTCAGCTGATGGTCTCTGCTCCAACAGCTCTTTGGGAGGCATCTTGAGGTGGGAGGTCACACCTTGAGTGCTGGGTTTAGTGCTGGGCCTCTGACTGCCAGAAGGACATTGAGGAG
>WBNM01041289.1:0-20114 GCA_013399055.1 Ramphastos sulfuratus
CCCCTCAGTGTCTGTAGTGACAACTTTGATCTCTTGATGTTGTCCTGAAGATTTTTCTTGCCCCTTACTTGAGCTGAGAGGCTGCAGGTGATTTGAATGGACTCCTGAGCAATGTTTTGGATCTGCTGGAGAGTGGCTCACTGAAACTTGCCATTTCCTTCATAGTTCTGTGGCTGTTCCTGTGCTGCTGTGAAATGACAGGGTGCAGGCAGAGGGGAAGGGCTTGGTGACAACTGTGCCAAGTCACTTTGCATTGCTGTCATCATTAGGGCCACCAAGATCAGGTAATTAGAATGGTTAGGTGGTAGGTTGGACTTGATGATCCTGGAGGTCTTTTCCAACCTGATTAATTCTGTGAAGATGCTCAGAGGGTTGGAGCATCTCTTCTGTGAGGACAGGCTGAAAGAGTTGGGGCTGTTCAGAGAAGGCTCCAAGGAGACCTTAGAGCNTAATGAGATTCTGCTCTCTTTTAACAACAGCTGAAGTGCTGCCTCCTCACCTAACCTGTAGGCAATGCTGTGGGGTTGCTGTTGGTCACTGTCTTCTCAGGTATTGCCTTGCCCAAACACCTGTAGCAGACCTCTCCAGACTTTTTTTTCCTTTGGGGTGGGGATTTCAAAGGACAACTTTCTTGGGCCTGAGTTGATCTAAATAGAAGGAGACATTTTCCTTTCTGTGCTGAGCTGTAGCTGGAAGGAAAAGGCAGGCAGCCTTTAGGGAGCAGAAAGAAGACATGCTTTGCTGCTCTGAAGGAGCCAGTTTGAAGCACTGCATCTCCTTGGAAGGTTTGTGTGGCCACTCTGAGGTTCCAGGTATTGCTGCTTTGGCCCCAAGGCTTTGTGGCTTGGTGCTGCAAGAGAGGCACTGGGTGGGTTTTGGGCCTTGACTTGTTGGTTACTGCCTGGAAACTACAGAAGTGTTTTCATGGATGAGTGATTTGGTTCTGCAGCATAACTGGAAGTCAGAGCTTGTTTTTTATGGCTCCCTGGTGGGAAACTCATTTTCTGAGTGCAGGATCCAGCATCCAGGTGCATTGCTGTGGGGAGAGGCACGGTGCCTTCTCTGCCCTGCCCTTCAGTGCTGAAACAAAGGGATCCCTCTGCCCTCCTTTCTGAGGGCTGTGCTGCAAGCTGGGGGATTTCCTCCCCTGTCACATCCCTCTTGGTGTTTTAGCTTTGTTCTGGCCCCAGTCTCCCTGTTCCATGGATTCAGCTCCTTAGAGAAGTTTCCATCCTGCGTCTCCGCCCGCTCAAACTTCAAACACTTCATAAAGCTTTGGATCCCTCTTAGCTTAAATATTTCCTTTTATTCTTGCATTTGTAAAGTAGGTCAGGCTTAAGTGTGACTTTTTTTTTTTTTGGTATAAAGCAGCTTTTTCCAGGAGTTCTGTGGTCGATGAGTTAATGGGTAGAAAAGTGAAGTGTTTGATCCTGACACTAAGACCAGAATTGATTTGGAGTGGTTCAGAGATTCATTAAGTGGTTTAGTGTTGGAAAGGACCTTCAAGATCATCCAGTTCCAACATCCCTGCCATGGACAGAGACACTTCCTACTAGCCCAGGTTATTCAAGCCTCATCCAACCTGGTCTTGAATAAACTCAATCCCCAGAAAGTTCCATCTCAAGATAAGAAAAAAACTTCAGTGCTGTGAGTGTGCTGGAGCCCAGGAGCAGGCTGCTCAGAGAGGTTGTGGAGTCTCCTTCTCTGGAGAGATTCCAGCCCCACCTGGATGTGTTCCTGTGTGACCTGCCCTAGTGGTCCTGCTTTGCAGTGGAGTTGGACTCAATGATCTCCAGAGGTCTCTTCCAACCTCTGCCATTCTGTCACCCTTATGATCATCTTTCTGCTCAAAGAGCAGCTGTAAAAGCCAATCTGTGCTCTTTAGAGCTCAGGTCCTCTCCCAAAGCATCCAAGGCTCAGCACAAAGCAATCAGGAGATGCTTTGGAGATGTACAGGAAGTGTCTGTGGTATCTCAGAAACACTCCCATGGGATAAAGCCTTGCCAAAGGGCAGCAGTTCACAGCCAAGCAGTGGCTCCTCTCTGTGCTTCAGGGCACAGAGCTCTGCAGGGTGTGCTCTGGGCTTACCTAGAGACAAGGAGCTGTTAGCAGCCACTGAGAAAACATCTTCTGGTTGTCTGTTCCCTGTCTTAACAACCAAAGCACTGCCAGATGGGTTCACAGAATGGTTTGGCTTGGAGCACTTTCAAAGACCACGTGCAGATGTCCTCTCTGAGGACAGTGTTCTCCCATCTCTGCTAAAGATGCTTTTTAGAAGGTGCCCTGGGAGGTACCTGTAAGGTGTAAGGACCAACATGATCACTTCTTACAAACCTCAGACCATCCTGAAAGAGGTCTGCAGGAAAGCTGGAGAGGGACTTTTTGCAAAGGCTTGTGGTGATAGGATGAGGGGCAGTGGGTTTGAGCAGGAAGAGAGGAGATTGAGACTGGAGATGAGGAAGAAATGAGAATGAAATTCAACAAGGCCAAGTGTAAGGTCCTGCACCTGGGTGGGCACAATCCCAGGCACAGCTCCAGGCTGGNCCATGTGGACACAGCAGTGGGGCTGTGGTTTAATGGCTGTGGTGGTGCTGGGTTGCTGGTTGGACTGGATGATGTCAGGGAGCTTTTCCAGCCCAGCCAGTGCCATGACTCTCCCTGATGCAGTGAGTAGGGGTAGATGTTCTCTCCCTGTGAGGAGCAGTGAAGCTCTGCAGCACTTGTACCTTGCTGAAGCCCCAGAGCAGGCTGTGGCTGCTGCTCCCCCAGTGTGCCTTGGGGTTCATCCCACTCTGGCCTTGCTGCTGGAGCCTGAAGCTGCTGGCTCTGGCTGTGGCAGAGCAGCTTTACTGCAGGGGCCTGTTGGTATTTAAACCAATATTAATGCTAGGTTTGATTCATTAAATATCCAAAGGCAAGTTAAAGCCTTTCCAGCTGTGCTCTGTTGGTTCTGGCAGGAGGTTCCTCAGCTGGTTTTATGTGGTCTCAGACAACATTTTAGCACATTCTTAAAATACCCACAAAAGCTTTTATGTAAAATCTCATAAAGGTGAACCACATAAAAATGATTTTATTCCTCCCCCCACCCTCCTTGTTTCATGTCCTTAGGATCAAAGTACAGTAGGTAAGAAGAAATTTCCCAAAGCCTTGTTTGGGGTCCCTCTCTTAATTAAGGTTTCATGCTCATAAAGTTGGGAATGGGAGTGGGGAAGTGTCTTTGGACAGGGTCTTAGTGGCTGCCAGTTTGTCTGGGGGGAATTCACTTCTAGAGATGGATATTTGCAGGCTTGCTCTGTAGCTGCCCAACAGCTGCTCCTGCTCTCTGTGTCAGAGGAAGGGTCTCTTGCATTGGCACTGAAATTTCCACTCTCTGCACTAACCAAACCCCACTGGGGAGTTCCCTAGGGGGTGCAAACAGGGTGTTGGTTGGTTTGCTAGGTGGAAATTGCCTGCTGGAAATCAGGCTTTAGCCTGCCCCTGGAGCTCTCCCTTTTTTTTTTTTAGGGGCTATTGGCAGATGTTACAGGACAGTGCTGCTTGTTTAAATCAGAGAATTGTTTGGGCTGGAAAAGCCCTCCCAAGATCATCCAGTCCAACCATCAACCCAGCACCACCATGGCCATGAAACCATGTCCCCATGTGCCATAAATGCCCAGGCTGAGCATGGTGATGGGGAGCAGTAGGTACCCATGGAATGGAAATCATAGAATGGTTAAGGTTGGAAGGGAGCTTAAAGCTCAGCCAGTTCCAACCTCCTGCCATAGGCAGGGACACCTCCCCCTAGCACCGGTCACTCAAGGCCTTGTCCAGCCTGGTCCTGAACCCCTCCAGGGAGGTTGTGGAGCACAGAATCACCCAACGTGACCAAAGATCACATTGGGTGATTCTGTGCTCCACAGCCTCCCAGGGCAGCCTGTGCCAGTGTCTCCCCACCCTCACTGGAAGAACTTCTTCCTCATCTCCAGTCTCAATCTCCCCTCTTCCAGCTTCAATCCATTCTCTCTTGTCCTATCACAACAAGCTTTTGGGTGACTTTGCCTTGAAACAAGCTCCTGGCCTGGCCTGGAAGCACAGGGATGATGTTGAACATTACCTGTGTTCAGTGGCTCTCAGTGTTCTTGAGTCTACACCACCTCAAACCAACACACAAAGTCCAAGCTGCACAGGAAGTCAACTCTGCAGTGAGGGTGGTGAGACACTGGCACAGGTTGAGGGTGGTGAGACACTGGCACAGGTTGCCCAGGGAGATTGTGGAGCACAGAATCACCCAACGTGATCTTTGATCACGTTGGGTGATTCTGTGCTCCACAACCTCCCTGGAGGTGTTCAAGGCCAGGTTGGATGAGGCCTTGAGTGCCCTGTACTAGTGGGAGGTGTCCCTGCCTATGGCAGGGGGTTGGAACTGGCTGATCCTTGAGGTCCCTTCCAACCTTCCCATTCTGTGATTAACAACTGCCAGGCTCACGTTTGGAAAGGGAATGGGAAAGGTTGAACAAGCTCTTGGTGGTGGTGCTGAGTGATGCTCTCCTTGCTTGCAGAGGAGCAGGAACATGCAGTCACTTGCAGATCTCTGTGATCCTCTTGTGACAAAGGCAGGAGCACAGTGGTTTAATCTGTGTGGCTCTCCCAGTTTGGCTGCTGGGACCTGTCAGTCACAGCAGCTCCCTGCATCTCTGGAGGATGAGCTTTTGCTCTCCTGCAGACAGCAAAGTCCCAGCTGCCTGTCTGCTGCTTTCTGTATGTACTTGCAGAATGGCAGTAGGTGCTCAGTAGAAACACAGTCATAGAATCATGGATCTGTTGAGGTTGGAAGAGATCTTTGAGAGCATCAAGTCATGTAGTCTGACTGCTAAAATGTCCTCTCATTGACCTTCTGGCTTGGCTGAAGCTGCTTCTCTTCCTCCTCTTAACCCCTTGCAGCAGCTGGTGGTTGTGTACAGCAGGAGTTCATCACTGAGATCTGAGAGTTGGGCATCAGTGTCCCCTTCTGCTCCACCCCCTTATGGCTGTTTGGTGGCTTGAGAATAGAGACAGTTGGGGAAATGCTGTGGGGTTTAGTTTCATTTTCCAGAAGCCAAAAATTGGTTCTTGTGCATCTTTCTTCCTACAGCATCAGGTTGGTGACTCTCACTTCAGAGTGCATCTTTCATCTGGCACAAAGAGCCTGGCAGTGGTGTTGGGAAGGAGGAGTGGGGCTCTGCAGGTGGCTTGGCTTTGTTATTCACAGAGTCACACAGTGCTGGGGATTGCAAGGGACCCCTGGAGATCATTGACTCCAACCCCCCTGCCAAAGCAGCAGCACCCAGGGCAGGTCACACAGGAATGCTTCCAGATGGGTCTTGGTACTCACCAGACAAGGAGACTCCACAACCTCTCTGGGCAGCCTGCTCCAGCCCTTGTCAAAAGTCCCTCCCCAGCTCTCCTGTAGCCCCCTCAGGTAATGAAGGCTGCTCTAAGGTTTCCCTGCAGCCTTCTCCAGGCTGAACAGTCCCAACCCTCCCAGCCTGTCCCCACCAAAGGAGATTCTTCAGCCCTCTAATCCTCTTCCTGACCTCCTCTGGACCCTCTCCATCAGTTCCATGTCCCTCTTGTGCTGGGGGCACCAGAACTGGAGGCAGTGCTGCAGGTGATGAGGATTTGCTGCCTTACAGGAAGAGGAAGAATCTCTGCTAGGATGTAGAGATCCTGCTTCTGTCAGGGCATTGTTGATACCTGACTCTGGCTTGCATCCTGCTTGCTTTTAACCTGCCTCTTGGGTTGCATCCTGCAGGTATTTTGAAGGTGGAGTCTCCTCTGTCTACCTCTGGGATCTGGATCATGGTTTTGCTGGGGTGATCCTCATTAAGAAAGCTGGAGATGGATCAAAGAAGATTAAGGGATGCTGGGATTCCATCCACGTGGTGGAGGTTCAGGTACAGCCTCTGGGGCAGCTGAAAGGAGCTAAGTGCAAACAACCCCCAGTTAATTGCAGTACAATTAGGGAGCACAGGTGTTCTGAACAATGAGCTGTTGTCTTGGGGGCTCTGAACTGCTTTTCCCCTCTGCATTTTGGAAAATCCCCCAAAGCACTTTGGATAGAGATGAGTCAGGGCTGGAATCAAAGAGAGTCCCAGCAGAAGTGTGTGCCTCTGATCCCAGTGGGCTAAAGGGCTGCAGGGAAACAGCACTAATGAGGCTGACAAACCCAAGGTGAGGGGAGGGTGAATTGCTCTGGCTGGATGTGTGTTGGGAAATGGGGGGAATGGGCACACTTGGGATTGGTTTGAAGAAGCAGAGTGGGCTGGGGGGGGGGAGTTGTTGCCTCTGTGTGTGTGGGTCTTCTAAGCTGGCCACCATTTAAGTTTTGGGAGGGATTTTTAACCTGTTTTTGTCTCCACCCCTGTGTTTGTTCTGCAGGAGAAGTCCAGTGGTCGCACTGCTCATTACAAGCTGACCTCCACAGTGATGCTGTGGCTGCAGACTAACAAAACTGGTTCTGGTACCATGAACCTTGGAGGGAGCCTTACCAGACAGGTATGTCTGCACTGCAGAGCCAGGCCTGCCTTTCCTCTGCTCATTTCTAGGTACCCAGCAGCCTCAGGCAGGCGCAGAAAGTGGATTTGGGGAGGTGTGTGTGCAGCTCACTCACAAGTGTGTGGTTACTGGGGAGCCCTTTTGGCTTTGTTTGATGGCAGCAGAGCTCTTGATTCAAAATAGAGCTGCTTAGTAGCAATTGAAACTTGCTCTAGTTTAAAGTCTTAGTTTGGCTTTGATTTGCCCTAAATATGGAGATTTTAGGAGGGAAATCTAAGGAGTACAGGCTTGAGAGCTGGGGGCTGTTGAACCTGGAGAAGAGCAGCCCCAGAGGGGATCTGAGCAATGCTCAGCAAGAGCTGAAGGGTGGGGGACAAGAGGCTGGGGTCAAGCTCTTGTCAGTGGTGCCCAGGGACAGGACAGGCAGTAATAGGCACAAACTGGAAGCCAGGAGGTTCCATCTGAACAGGAGGAGAAACCTCTGTGGTGTGAGGGTGCTGGAGGCCTGGAGCAGGCAGCCCAGAGAGGTTTGGCTCTTCTTTCACTTCTCCATTAGCTATTAATTTTATGCTGATTCAGCAACCTGAGCTGACTGCTTCAGTTTCAGAGCTTTGTATGGGCAGGATGAGGGAGAATGGACTGAAGCTGGAAGAGAGAGATTTAGAAAGGAGGTCAGGAAGAAATTCTTCAGCATGAGGGTGGTGAGACACTGGAACAGGTTGCCCAGAGAGGCTGTGGCTGTCCCCTCCCTGGAGGTGCCCAAGGCCATCCTCAGAGCTCTCTGGACTCTCTCCAGGTCAGTATCTAAAGGATGGAGATCAAGAGGCTGGGGCCAGACTCTTGTCAGTGGTGCCCAGGGACAGGACAGGCAGTAATAGGCACAAACTGGAAGCCAGGAGGTTCCATCTGAACAGGAGGAGAAACCTCTGTGGTGTGAGGGTGCTGGAGGCCTGGAGCAGGCTGCCCAGAGAGGTTGTGGAGTCTCCTTCTCTGGAGAGCTTCCAACCCCCCATGGCCATTGTGCTGCTGGGCAAGCTGCTGTGGGTGCCCTGCTTTAGCAGAGGGGTTGGACTGGATGATCTCCAGAGGTCTCTTCCAATTTTTACCTCTGAGATTTGCTCCCTTTTCTCCCTGGCAGCAGCATTATAAGACAAGATGCTCTGGTTTGCTCTGGCTCTTGTGCCAGCCAGGCAGGGCACCATGAACCACCCTGTAGTTTGCATTACCTGCAGAATTCTGCTGCTTCTCTTTCAGTCTCTTCAGGATTTTCCTCCTGCAGTACCAGATTTGATAAAACCTCTTAAAAAAAACCCAAACCCAGAAACCTTTTCTAAACATCTGAGGTTTCTGTGCCAGTGTTAATTACTCTGAGTTCCTCTGGAGCTGGTGTTCTCCAGGGAGGTGCCAGCCTGCTGCCTGTTGTAGCAGTGCTGCTGCCTGAGTCTCTGACAGGGCAAGTTCTGCTGGGCCTGGCTGATGGTGATTCTGCCCCAGCCACCTGCTGCAGGCTACAGTCTCCATCCTGCTGCTGCTGGATTCAGATCTGGGCTGTGGAAATCAGTGAGGGGAGCAGAGTAATAAAGCCTGGAGGACAGGAGGCATATTGTATGGTCCTGAGTGACTGGGGAGATTGGCAGGAGCTGAAACTCCTTTATGAGGCTTCCCAGGGCTGATACAAAGGACAATGCAGACTCTGTTTAGCACTTTGTGGTTTTGTACAGGTTTGAGGCAGGCAAAGAGGAAAGAAGGGTCAGGGAGTGCAGAGAGGAGCTGCAGTGGTGGTAGCACTGCAGACACAGCAGCTTGCCCCTAGACCTGGGTGATTTTTTTTTTCATTCTTTCCACCTTGCTGATTTATAGAAGAAGCTGATGGAAAAGCAGGGAGGAAATAAAGAAAGAAAGAAAGGGAAAGAAAAAAGTCACCTGGAGACAGAGCTTTGCTTGCTCTTAAAATGTTTGCAGTAATTACACCCTAGTTGTGGTGACCTGGACAAATATTTAATCACAGGCCTGGCTAATAGCTGAAACCAGAGCTGTGAAGTGGAGGCCAAGGGCTTGACTTTTTGGCCCTGGCCTTCTGCTGTGTGAGAGCTGTGCCAAGGACAACAAAATCTGCTGGGAATGGGTGTCCTCAGTACACCTTGGCTTGAGCTGCTGCCACTTGTTTGGTTTGACTTTCACTCCCTGAGCTGCACAGGGTAGAAGATTCTTGCTGCTGTCATCATGTCAGCAGCAGATCATTCCATTCAGATGTGGTGCACTAGAGCAGAGGCTGCTTCCAGTGCAGGGAACCATTAAAAAAGCCCCTGGGGTGATGTGCTGCTCCTGCACAAACAATGGAAACTCCACCTGCAGAGCCTGCCTCGGGGCTGCAGATCTGCTGTTTGCAGATGCCATGGGAGGCTGAACAGGACAAGGCCTCCTCAGAGCCCAGGGCAGGAAAGGGAAATCTTCACACTGCCTGCAGCTATGCTGTGTGGGGAGAAGCTCCTTGTCTGTAGCCCTAGCTGGACCAAACTGAGTGCAAGGCTTGTGCTGTGCTGTAAATCCAGGTGGCCACATCAGCCAAGGACAGCAGAGGCTGGTTTGACTTTGGGGTAGGGTTTTTTTGGTGCAGTCTACAGCAAACTTAGGCACTGGAAGCAGGTTTGGTTTTCTGCCAGAGAAAATCTATGTAGATTCATAGAATGGTTTGAGTTAGAAGGGACCTTCAGGATTATCCAGTTCCAACCCCCTGCCCTGGTCAGGGACACCTCTCACTAGCCCAGGCTGCTCAAGGCCTCATCCACCCTGGCCTTGAGGCATCCCTGGGCAGCCTGTTCCAGTGTCTCCCCACCCTCACTATCAAGAATTTCTTCCTAATCTCCAGCTTCAGTCTCCCCTCTTCCAGCTTCAATCCATTCCCCCTCATCCTGTCACTCCAAGTCCTTGTCAAAAGTCCCTTCCCAGCTCTCCTGTAGCCCCCTTCAGGTACTGAAAGTCTGCTTAAAGGTCTCCCTGGAGCCTTCTCTTCTCCATCTCTCTCTCATCTTAGTTTTACCTTGGATGGTATCAGCAGTCTGATGTCCTAGCCATGAGCTTTGAAAGAGTTTTGCCCGTGGTGCATTGCCCATGGTTTTGGTCAGCTCAGCATTTCAGCTGCTTGTCCACCTTTGATCCTGCAGTGTGGCCAGCAGATGTCCTTCTGTTTCAGTGGGAGCTTTGGAAGGGTTCCCTGGCTCTGTAATATCCATGGCAGAGAGACCCTTGCAGTGCTTTGAAAGGGAAGCCTGTTGAGAGCTGTTAGCTTTGAAACCAGTTTCACCTCCTGGCTGCAAACTGAGTTTTTTTGGAGTGATGAAGTGGAGTGGTGAAGTCGGTGGCCAGGAGCAGAGGAACAGCTCTTGTCACACCTCCTAATTCACCACCTCTGGCAGCCAGGAAGAGCAGGGAAATGCCACCCTGCGTGGAAGCCCTGGCTCATCATTCCTGCTGTCTGCAGATCACACTTAGGGCAAGGCAGCAAGAGGTCCTCTTTGTTCTGTGAAGGGGCAGTGTGGGAGGGCTGGATGTGGGTTGAGAAGGGATCCCAGAATGGTTTGGTTTGAAAGGGGCCTTCAGGATCATCCAGTTCCAACCCCTCTTGCCATGGGGGGGATCACCTCCTACTAGAACAGGTTGGTCAAGGCCCCATCTAACCTGGCTATGAACACTGGCAGGCTTGGAGCCTCCACAGCTCCTGAGGCTGGGATATGGGCAGGGGAGGAGTGTTCTGTGCTGCCAGCCTCAGCGAGGGGCTGCAGACTGAAGTGCTGTGAGGAGAGGCCAGGCCAGGCCACCTTGGATGTCCAGCAGAGGCAGCAGTGCTGGCAGGGCAATGAGAAACACCTTGCATGTTCTCCTCCAGTGACAGCAGGTAACCCCCAGCCCCCTCCTGAGCCAAGCCAGGTGCTTGCAGAGCATTTCCTTTGTGACAGCCCCTGGGGTGCTGTCCCCTTTGTGGAGGTGAGAATGGCTTCTACAGGCCACTGCTGGACTCTGAGCTCTCCCTGGGCTGCTGTGTGAGTGGTGGAGGTAAGAGCAGCTGCAGGGTCTGGTGTCACTGCATGCAAAGCAGGCTCAGCCTTCCCCCTGCTCTGGCAGCCAGTCCAAAGTGCACTTTGTTGGGTGGGTTTCTGGAGCCCCCCTCCTTAAAAGCCAGGAGCAGCAGGTGCCTGCCTGGGAGCTGGCTGCACACAAAGAGCAGTGTGTGTGTGTGTGTTTGCCACGCCAGGGTGAGCATGCTGAGGAAGTGCAAGTTTGGCTCCAGACCTGGAGTTTATTTACACAGGGAGGTGTGGGAAGGGGAGGATATGAAGCTATAGGGGAAGTGGAGCCTGGGATTTCAGATTAAAGCAGCACAGATGTGCCTGGGTTTGCTTACTTGGGATAGGGTCTAGTGGAGGTGGATGTTCTGCAGGGCTGGGGGGAGGCTGCTCTGTGGCAGCCTGAGCTCTGCCTGCCTTTGGGAGTAGAATCAGAATCCCTTGGTTGGCAAAGACCTTTAAGAGCATCCAGTCCAACCATCCTCTGCCAAGGCTGGGGCTGAACCATGGCCCTCAGTACCACATCTCTGCAGCTTTGAAACACCTTCAGGCATGGGGATTCAAGCACCTCCCTGGGCAGCCTGCTACAGTCTTTGAGACTTTCAGGGAAGAAGTTTAATCCAATGTCTAACCTAAACCTCCCCTGGGGCAACTTGAGGCTCTTTCCTCCTGTCCTATCACTTGTTCCTTGGGAAAAGAGACCAACCCCAACCTGGCTCCAGCCTCCTTTCCTGGAGCTGTGGAGAGCCAGAAGGTCACCCCATAGCTCTTCTCCAGTTTACTGGAGGCACTCTTTAACTGCTTCCCAAATGATATTTTGGGGTGCAGAGGACAGCAGAGATGTGCTGAGCAGGAATTGTCTGGGCAACCATTCCTGCTTCACACGAGGATGAAGATTTTCCAGTGGTTCAGTTACAGGACAGCAGGTTTAGAGAGTGGAAGACTTGAGCTGATAGGGACAGTGGTGTGGAGAGCTGGGGAGGCACCCCCAGATTTGCTGATAGCTTGGAATGTAGTCAGGTTAAAGACATATCTCTGGTTACTCTGTTTAACACATGAAGACCATAAGAGGATGAAGTTCTCAGGTGATACCTGCAGAGCTCACAACCTTCATTTGTTAAACTACAGTTTGAAATAAGCATTGGAGAGAGAGAGAGGCCAAGCTTTGCCTTGCTGACATCCAAATCCCTCCAGTCTTGCCTCCAGTTCTGGTGTCCTCAGCATAAGAAGGACACAGAGCTGTGGGAATGAGTCCAGAGGAGGCCTCAAAGATGATCCAAGGGCTGGAGCACCTCTGCTATGAAGACAGGCTGAGGGAGATGGGGGTGTTCAGCCTGGAGAAGGCTCCAGGGGGGCCTTAGAGCTGCCTACCCCAGTGCCTGAAGGGATCCTGCAGGAAGGCTGCAGAGGGACTTGTCCTGAGGGTGTCTGGAGATAGGAGAAGGAGGAATGGTTTGAAGGTGAGGGAGAGCAGGGTTGGACTGGATCTGAGGAAGAAGTTGGGCAGTATAAGGGTGGTAAGACTCTGGAATAGGTTCCCCAGGGAGGTTGTGGATGCCCCCACCCTGGAGGTGTTCAAGGCCAGGTTGGATGAGGCCCTGGGCAGCTGAGTCTAGTTGAGAGGTGTCTGTGTCCATGGCAGGGGGGGTGAAATAGCTGATCTCTGAGGTCCCTTCCCTCCTGAGCCATTCTGTGCTATTTCCCACCTGCAGACTCCAGCCTGCCCACACTGCCCATGGCCTTTGTCTCCTATGGCTCCATTTGTGTAGCACCAAAGGGATTTTCCCATCCCTGTGTGGCCACAGCAGCTGTGGATGGTGTTGGTGCTGCAGAGCAGGATGGTGCAGGAGCTTCCTCTTTATCTTTCTGCTATTTTTAGCCACAAAGCATTTCTCCAGCTCCCCATTTCCCTCCTTGTATTAACTCTTCCTCCAAACAATGTTCACAGCAAGCCCAAACAGCAGGAACCATCCCAAGTGCCCAGGCAGCCACCCAGAGCTGACCAGAGCCAGCAGGGTGACTTGCCCCTGAGCCTGCCCTGCAGCAGATTGTGGGGGAGTGAGGCAGGGGCAGCCGAGCAGCCCAGCTCCAACAGGAGAGGGGATTGGCCTTGGCTCCTTCTGGAGCCTTAGGTTTTGGGCTGAGCCCAACAGCAGATGGGGAGCAACAGAGGGAAGATTGAGCTGCTTGTTAACATCAGCTCAGAGAATGGAATTTCCCCTCCAAGCAGCTTCTCTCCCTTTCTTTAAGCAGCAGCTTTCTGCTGAGGTCCTGCAGCCAGAGCCCCCGGAAGGAACCTTTAAAAGCCCAACAACTGGGCTGTTTGTCTGACACTGCTGCTGGCTGCCTCTCAGCTCCATTAAAGCAGCCTCTCCTCACATCTGGCCTTCTAGAGCACATAAAAATGTTTTCCTTCTGGCAGCAGGTTTTATGGAGATGTAATACTGCAGCTTTTGCACAGAAAACCCAATTCTCATTTCAGATCCTGCTGCTTTAGCAGAAAGCTTGGCCAGGCCAGGTGGGGAGGAGATGCAGTGGGGGGACCGTGGTAGGGGGAGTCACTCATCCAGCCTGCAACTCCCTGGCTGCCCCAGATGGGGTGGATTTGTTGACTGCCCCAAGGTCTATGTTTGTCTGTCCAGTCCAGACTGACATTTCCCCCTCTCCTGCAAGTGGATCCATCTCCAGGCAGCATCTCCCTCCCGTGCAATCTGACTGCAATCTACAGGCCAAATTAAACCTCCTTGTTCTCTTCCCACCCCCACTCTTCCAAGTTCTGCGTTGCCTGCAGGGCTCCAGCTAACTGTGACAGGTTTCCCCAGGCCTGTTAGAGACTTGGCTTATTAGAAGAAACCTGTAGCTGGCCCAGATTTGTAAACCCTGCCCTGAGGGAGGGATGTGAACAGATGGAGAAGAGAATTCAGTGGGATTAGCAAAACCCTTTGAAGACTTCTTCCCAGTAACATTTTTTTTCCCTCCCAGATTTGTTTCTCTGCCATCTCAGCACATCTTGTATCAGTTGAGGCTCCTGGGACGTGTTCATTGTTCAACAGCTTGTCTGTGTCTAGCCAGAGCTGAGCTGGGGAATATGGTTTGCTCCTGAGCACAGCTGGGCAGCTGTGGCCTCTGGACAGGCAAAGGCAGCTGAACTGCAGCAGGTCCAGCTGCCCAGCTCTGACAGATCTCACCTAGCTCAGGTACCTGCCCCTCCTGTCCAGGCACTGCACCAAGAGCATGGTGTCATTACACACTGCACCAGGTTGCTCAAGGCCTCATCCAGCCTGGCCTCCAAGACCTGCAGAGAGGGAGCAGCCACAACCTCCCTGGGCAGCCTGTTCCAGTGCCTCGCCATCCTCACTGAAAAGAATTTCCTCTTCCATCTCTAGTATCAATCTCCTCTCTCCCATCTCAAAGCCATTGCCTCTTATCCTGTCACTCCCAACCCTTGTCAAAAGTCCCTCCCCAGCTCTCCTGTAGCCCCTTTCAGGTACTGTGAGGCTGCTCTAAGGTCTCCCTGGAGCCTTCTCCAGGCTGAACAGCCTCACTAAGGCCTGAGGTGCCTTTTGCCAGGAGGTGCTGAGAATGGAGAAGCTGCCCTGCGTGTGGTTGGAAGCAGCCTTTGGGGTGAAGATGAAAAGCAGCAGCTGCTCCCGCAGGGATAGCTCCCAGCTGCTGCACTGACAGCACCACCCTTGCCTGCCTCTCAGCAGCAGCAGCTTTGTTTTCATCCCCAGGTGCTGTGTCCCTCTTGGTGCCACACAAGTTTGCCCTGGGGCTGCAGCCCCTTGCTAGGTAGCTCTGTGGGGCCTGTCTGCAGCAGGGATCTACTGCAGGGATCTGCAGCAGGGTTTTGTTGCCAGCCATGGTTTTTATGTTACTGCATTTCTGGTACCAGCATTTGAGCCTTGGTTGAGTTCTGGAGTTTCTTGGTATCGTGGGCAAGGGGCACTGGGTGGAAGCTGAGGCATAGGAAGTTTCATTTAAATATGAAGAGGAATTTTCTTTCCCTGTGAGGGTGACAGAACCCTGGAACAGGCTGCCCAGCGGGGTTGTGGAGTCTCCCTCTCTGGAGATATTCAAGACCTGCCTGGATGTGTTCCTCTGTCATCTGGTCTAGGTGATCCTGCTCTGCAGGGGGGTTGGACTGGATGAGCTTTGGAGGTCCCTTCCAGCCCCTGACATTCTGTGATTCTGTGATCATGGAACTGTTGAGGTTGGAAGAGCCCCTTGAGACCATCAAGTCCAACTACTCAGCAAGAGCTGCCAATCCCAGCACTGCTGCTGAGCCGCTGCCACTAACTCATGTCCCTGATGTCTCCAGTGTCTTGCACACTGCAGGAAGAGTTTCTCCAGGCTTTTGAGACTTCCTTCTTCCAGCCCTTCTCCTGGTAAGGAAGGCTGTGACACACCTCCTGTCACATTTCCCTGCCACCAATGCAGCTGTGCCTTTCCTTTGCAGATGGAGAAAGATGAGACCGTGAGTGACTCCTCTCCGCACATAGCCAACATCGGCCGCTTGGTAGAGGTGAGTGCCACGAAGCCACCACACCCTCAGCCTGCTGCAGGTTCTCTTGCCCACATCTCCTCCTGTGGCTGAAGAGTTTTGTTGTTTTCATCTTTACAGACAGCTTATTGATACTGCATCAGAGCCAGCTGAGTGGTGCTCAGTGTTTGATGTACTGCTCCTAGCACTGCTTGTAGATAGAAAAGCTTCACTCTGCACATTGTCTCCTGCTCCTTGCAGCAGTAAAACCTTCCTGTAAAATCCTTGCTCCTTCCCTCAGACCCACTTCAGAGAATCCTAGGATGGGGTTGGGTTGGAAGAGACCTTAAAGATCATCCAGTCCTGCCCCCCGTGTCGTGGGCAGGGACCCCTCCCACTAGCCCAGGCTGCTCAAGGCCTCATCCAACCTGGCTTTGAACACCTCCAGTGAGGGAGCAGCCACAACCTCCCTGGGCAACCTGTGCCAGTGTCTCACCACCCTCACTGTCAAGAATTTCTTCCTAATCTCCAGTCTAAACCTGCCCTCCTCAAGCTTCATTCCCTCTCATTCTGTTGCTCCAAGCCCTTGTCAAAAGTCCCTCCCCAGCTCTCCTGCAGCCCCTGGTTCCTTACCCCACTGTGGTGTTGCACTGACCTGTCCCTTCCACTCCAGTGTGTGCCAAGTGCTGAAATCCACTGGTACTGGTTTTAGTGTTTGATTCTGTGGCAGCTGTCAGTTGTGTAGCTCGAGGAGGGAAGGGACATGGTTGTGTTCACCACTCAGAGGGCTTTGGGGCCACACTGGGGTTTAGTGAGCAAAATGAGAAAATGCAGTTTTAATGAAGGAGTCACCAGCTCAGAACTTCAGATTAACCCAAAACCACAGAAGTGTTGAGCTGTTGGCTGTGCTGAGTGACAAACTTGCCACTTGCAGCCCCTTCAGTGCCAGGAAATGACAGAGGAAGCTCAGGGCGAGAGCTTTCCTTTGCTGCTGCCGAGACATGGATGGAAAGTGCCCTCTTGTGGCCCCGGAAGACTTAGAGCCGTGGGATCCCAGACTGCTTTGGGAGGGAAGGGACCTGAACAGCTCATCTAGCGCCACCCCCTGCAGCCGGCAGGGACATTGCAACTAGAGAAGGTTGCTCACAGCCCCAAACAACCTCACCTGGAATGTTCCCAGGGATGGGGGCACCAGCCACCTCGCTGGGCAACCTGGGCCAGGCTCTTCCCATCCCCAGTGTCAAACATTTCTCCCTTCACTCTGAATCGCCCTCTTTTAGTTCCCAGCCATCACCCCTTGTCCTGTCACAGCAGGCCCTGCTCAAAAGTCTGTCCCCAGCTTTCTTCCAGACCCCTTTAGGTACTCACAGCCTGCAGCAGTTAACTGGGAGGAGAGGACAGGAGAGAGCTGCACTTCATTTCTGTGATGGGAGCAGAGATGGGGTCCTGCTGCTCTCTCTGAGGATGCCAGCAGCAGGAGCAGGCTGGGTTGCACCGTGCTGTGCAAGTGTTGTATCTCACGGTGATGCCACCCAGAGCAGTGTGAGTGCACCATTCCTGCCTACACCTGGTGTGACTCAAGGTCTGGTTTCTCCCTTCTCTTCCAGGACATGGAAAACAAAATCAGAAGTACGCTGAACGAGATCTATTTTGGCAAGACAAAGGACATCGTTAATGGGCTGAGGTAAGAGGTTCTCCAGCTGACTCTTGGGCCCCCTTGGCTTCCCTGTGGTGCTGTCCCCCAGCCCAGCGCTGAGCTGCTTTTGTTTGCTGAACTCCCCTTTCCTACACAAACTCTTTTCATGTCCCTAATTGTTCACTTCCCTGTGCTTGGGAAACATTATTGATTGTGTGGAGTTGGGAACACTTCTACCTTGTAGCTATGGCGATGTTTCTAATCCTTTGTTCCCTCCTCACCAGGAAGGAAACAGCCCAATTAGCAACACTTGGGTTGCAGAATTGGTTTTAATTAGGAGTTTAATCTTCGTGCTCCTGAAGGTTTTATTTAAATTCTGGGTTCTCTTTCTGCTAGTCTTAAAAACAGTCCCAGAATTAAGTCAGGAGGTTCATGGCTTGTGGTATTTAGGCTTTGGTTTAAGTTCTTGTCTTTCTCTCACCACTGCTGGTCAGAATTTAGTGTGCTAGAACAGCTGAAGTCATTAACCCCCTGGGCCTGTCTGTAGGGAAACTGCTGCACTTCTCAGCCCCTGCTTGTTTCTGGTCAGGGCTTTTATAAATCCCAAAATGTTTGTTCTCGTGTTCAGAGAGGAAAGTGGAGAATCAAGATGCCAAATCCTTTCATTTTTGAAGCTCAGCAGAGCCTTCTAGCAGAGTGTGATGGTGCAGGATAAACAGATGGCAGCAGTAAGCACAGTGCTGTTCTCTCACCTCCTGGCAGGTGAATGGAGATGGAACCATGGTGCCAGTGAAGCATTTGTGCTGCTGCCTGAGCAGTGTGGGCAGCCTCTGAAGGAGCAGCTGCCTGGGGGTTTTCCAAACCCCAGCTTTCTTAACAGGCCTCTTGGTTTTCACTTGTGGTGTGCAGGGGTTGAGGCAGGAAGCATTTATTGGCGTGCAAAGGAAATATGTAACAGCCTTTGTCCCACTGAAGGTTGCCTGAAACTGCTGTAACTGAATCTCTCTCCTCTGTCTGAGCCCTGGCACTGTGTGCAGTGCTGAGATGATCTGCTCAGGGCTGGTAATGCACAGAGCCCTGGGGCTTTGCTTCTCCTCCAGCCTGTCTCCTGTTTCTCCTGAGCTGTGTGCTGACACTTGTTCTTCCTGGTGGATCCCAGAGTGCCAGCTGCGTGTTGCTGAGTTCTCCTGACTGTTCTTTTCCCTGTTTACTCCCCTCCTTTCCAAACTGCTCTCTGTAGATCTATTGATGCTATTCCCGACAACCAAAAGTATAAGCAGTTGCAGAGGGAACTTTCTCAAGTGTTGACCCAGCGCCAGATCTACATCCAGCCTGATAACTAAACCAATCCAGGTACCCCTGCCTGTGAGGTGTGACAAAACCAGCACTAAACCAGGACTCACCCAGCCGAGACCTCTGCATGATAACCCAGACCAGAACTAACCCCTAACTCCCGCAGACTGATGAGCCACAGCTCAGCTGTGTTTCACCCAAGGGTTGTTTCTCAGTGCTCTGATTTTGGGTTTGAAATGTCACTCCTCTCCTTCCCCCCATCTGCAGTGCCACACTCTGAACCCTGGCAGGATTTACCCCTTTGCACTCTTGCTCAGGAGCAAGAAAGGAGCAGGTTGTCACCTCCCCAAAGCGGTGGTGGCTTGGGCTGATCTGAGCTAGCAGCCCTCGGGCTCTGTCCCATGTGCACCATCAGTTCTTCATAGCTGTGGGACCCAGCTTCAGGGGATTAACCTCCCTGTCACCTTAGTGTCCTCCCTGGGGAAGGACTGAAATCCTGGAAGTCTCACAGTTCTGAAGCAAAATGAGTGGCACTTCCCTGATTCTGAGCAAATGTGAGCTCACCCCACGAGCACATCCCCTCTTTGCCTGGTGCATCTTGAGTTTCCTTGGAGCTGGAAAGTCAGTGCTGCTCGAGCTCTGCTGAAACACTTCAGCCTCCACTAGCCTGTGCTCAGCACAGCCTCTGGAGAGGTTTGTTGAAGGCTTTCATTTTCTCTGGAGCTCTGAATGTCTGGGGCACCCCCAGCCAGTTTAACCTTCCCCTCCGTAACGACTTACAGATGTTGTCTCTAACATGTTCAGCTGACAAAGGGGAATAGGCTCCAGTTGTTGCTCATGGCCAAGAACCACCTTCTGCAGCCCAGGGCATGCAAAGAGAAAAAGCAGAGGTTGTTATTAAAGCAGCAGAAGTCTCCAGAGACAAGGAAATGGAAATCCTGTTAGGAAAAGATCTGACAGAGACAGCAACCTTGTTTACAGAGGCTGCTCTGAGGCCTAAGGAGGGTGTGAAATGTGGTTCATGTGTGGGGAGATCCTACCAGACTGGATCCTGACCACCTCTCACTGGTCCCAGCCTCAGAACTGTCCAGGGCTATCCAACAGCTGATCAGATTTCAGAAGGCTTTTGGAAAGTCCTTAAAATTTCTTATTGTAGCACTTCCACAACTGCCTGACAGGGGAGTGAGCTGAGATGGCTCCTAAAAGATGGAGCTTGTCTTCTAGAACCAAGCTGTGGGCACTCTTCTTGCTGACAGCATCTCTGCTCTTCAGCTGCTTTGATTTTTTGTGAGGTCCAACCTGGGAAAGCAAACTGAGGACAGGAACTGGTTGCTTTTCCCACTGGTGAATTCACCCAGAGGAACGTTTCAGTGTGGCTGCTTGACCCTGGGTGAACAGTCTGCAAAGAGGTTCAGAGCTTGCCCCAGCCCTGCCCTGCTTACCTGCCTGGGTTGAGGCTGGAGGAGTTCTTCTGCCTTCCCATCAGGCTGACTGGGAGAGTCACTAACACCCTGCACTGGTGGTACTGGGCTATGGAAGAGCATTGGGCATGTCCCTGCAGCAGCTGGAGGGGATCTGCTGGGGCAGCTGTCTGCAGTGTCATCCTTGCTGGCCTTATTGTGCTGGGATGTTCTCACCGAGTGTTCACGTTGCCTTCTGCTTCCCCTAGCCAGCAGGCAAGCTGAGTCTGGTTTCCTCTGAGCTGGGCTGAGCTGCTTCTCCTTCCTCTCGACTCCCAAGTACTGCTGAGCCGCCGCCTCCTCTCCCAGGCACGCCCCCTCTGACTTGCCTCTCCTTCTTCCCCTGCAGGTCTGTGCAGACTTTTGCAGACAAATCAAAACAAGAAGCTCTTAAAAACGACCTGGTGGAGGCTTTGAAGAGAAAGCAGCAAAGTTAAACTCCTCCTCATGCTAACCAGACATTGCCATGCACTCGTTAGATTCCTTTCATAGAAAACTCATCCCCCCCACACCCCCCTGCCCCTTTTCTGTTCCATCACCTCCCACTCTGCATTCAGTACCCCCCACCCGATGCCATCTTCTCCCTATGAATAAAGCTGTACAAACTTTTTTCAGTCTCTGAGGCCTACGTTTCTGTAGAAGTCCATGTATTTTTTTTTTTTTTT
>WBNM01041290.1:2385-22151 GCA_013399055.1 Ramphastos sulfuratus
TAGGCAGCAAAAACCCACTCGTCACCGCCACGTGGAAGGCCGCCACGTGGCAGGAACAATATATTCCCACGAATACTTTTGAACTGTTAATATCGGGATTCCTGACGAGTGAGTAATTAACTCTCTTTCCTAAAGTTCGTTAATAGTTTGTGTTTGACCTTTAAGCGACAGTTTGTGTCGCAGGACTCTCGAATTGCATTAATCTCTAAAATTGTTTATAAAATTCATTTAAATTAATTTCATTGGATATATATACATTCTGCAACAATAGTTTTACCAACCGCATAGTAGAATCAGTGTGGGTTATATTGTAAATACGTTCGAGGAATTTTTTTTTGTTAATAAAAATATTTAATATTTTATATCGGCCTCATTGCAATTTACTTATAACCCAGACTCATAAAAACCCCTTACCACCACAATTACTCTAAAGTATTACCACACAATAAATATCTTTCACCGTATCTCAAAACGACAATGTCCGAGACATACACTTTTGAAACTGCAGATCAGCTTAAGGTAGGAAAAAATCAGAATTTAAGATTGTGTAAGTTTTATTCTAATTAGAGTTCAGGGTCCATCTTTAAAAAGCAGGATGATTTGGGGTCCTTTTTTCCCCCTGTCTCAAAGAAGTTAGGCCAAAACACAGTATTTGCTAGTGTCTTGCTCTCATAGTTACATGGAGTCTGCCTAGGAAAAAATACATGACATTTCCCTTTGTTACTGCGCAAAAAGGCGTGAGGTACAAGTACTATTTTTAGCCTTCAACCTGCGTTCAGCGTTGGCATGGTGGTATTTCAAAACAGCATCACAGTTGTCTCAGAAGTGGGTTTGCAGCGACCTCTGTAGGACAGACCTGAGACAGGGTTCATTCATGCTCCAGTCTCAGTGTTTATCTTGAAAGACAAGTCAAGTCAGTGCTGAAAAAAGACCACAGTTAACAGGTATATGTAGGTGGTTTTCATGTTGAGATCACATGAGTCAGTGGCACTACAGGTGGTGAAAGAACGATCTCTACTTACAAATGAAAGGACTGGCTGAGCCTGGCTGTATTTACAGCCTCTCCGCAACCCTAAATTCAATACTGTAGTCTTTTCCTTGAGAGCTACCAATGGCCAGGGCTTAAACACCACCTGGAAGATTAGCAGGAACAGAAGCAGCTGTTTTCTTGCATCAGCCCTTACCTCACAAGTTTGTATCATCAGGCTTCACAAAATACATTGATATTCCCATAGGAAACTGGGTGATCATGTTGCCAGAACAGGAACAGGGAGCATGTCAGGAAGAACCTCCTGCACCACATGGGAAACTGGTGCCTGGATCTTGTTAGAGAGGACCTGTTCTTGCATGAAACCATGTTTTGCCATCTCCATAAACAACCACAGCAACACCAGTATTGTCCACCTAATAACCTGGATTTCACAGCCTACCGTGTTTCCCCTTCTGCTTAGAGTCCCAGTTGAGAGACTTACATCATCAAATAACTAATCTCCTCAGCAGCCACGAAGGAGGAAGCTAGAATCACATCGACTGAACACATTCTGCTTGCATGTCTTTTACTACATGAATAGAGTTGCTTATGAGTGTACCCTCAGCAAGTTCACTTATGATATGAAACTTGATGGGGGGGAGGGGGCAGGGCGGGGACTGTGGCTAACACAGTGGAAGGCTGTGCTACCATCTAATGAGATCTGGGCCAGCTGGATAGCTGGACAAAGGTGAACCTCATGAAGTTCAATAAGGGCAAGTGTGGAGTCCTGCATCTGGAGAAGAATGACACCAGGCATCAGTACAGACTTGGGATCATGCTGCTGGAAAGCAGCTCCATGGAGAAAGACCTTGGAGTCCTAGTGGACAAGTTATCCACGGGACTGCAATGTGCCCTTGTGGCCAAGAGAGCCAAAGGTATCCTGGAGTGCATCAAGAAAAGTGTGTCTGACAGATCTAGGGAGGTTCTCCTCTCCTTCGACTCTGCCCTGGTGAGACCACTCCTGGAATACTGTGTCCCCAGTTCACAAGAAACAGGAATCTGCTGAAGAGAGTCCAGCAGAGAGCTACAAGGATGATTGTCAGACTTGAACATCTATCTTACAAAGAAAGACTGAGAGACCTGGGGCTGTTTAGTCTTGAGAGGTGAAGGCTGAGAGGGAATCTTACCAACATCTATAGTTATCTGAGGGGTGTGTCTCTTTTCAGTGGTACCAAGTGATAAGAAAAAGAAAAATATGTGCAAGCTAGAACACAGGAGGTTCCACCTCAACACAAGGATACCCTTCATTATGGTGAGGGTGACAGAGCACTGGAACAGTGTTAAGGAGGGGTTTGAATCTGGGTTATAAGTGAATTGTAATGAGGCCGATATAAAATTATTAAATGTTTTATTAAATAAAGAAAATTTCCCCAAACTTATTTACAATTAACACACACAGATTCTACTATGCGGTTAGTAAAACTATCTTTGCAGAATGTATATATTTAATCAGATTAATTTAAATGATTTTAGGAAAGGTTTTAGAAAATTTAAACTGGAGGGTCTTGCAGCATAAACTGCTGCTTAAAGGTTAAACAGAAACTTTCACAAACTTCAGAAAAGAGAGTTAGTTTACTCACTGGTCAGAGTCTCAATATTTATAATCCAAAAGTATATGTAGAAGCATAAACGATGAAAAACATAGTCCCAGCCACGTCGTGGCCTTCCAACGTGATGATGATGCAGCAGGGTTTTGCTGCTTGGGTAGCTCCAATGGAGCAGGTTGTCTGAGAAGGTCCACCGATGTGAGGCAAACCCTCCGTAGCTCTCAGGAGGGCATGGGAGCGGTCAGCCACCTGAGCGAAGCAGGATCCAGGTTTCCGGGCTGGAGCAGTCCGATTGGTTGCGGTGCACTGCAAAGGAGTCCTCCTCGGGCTGGAGCGGCGGACCGGCAGGTCCCGGTGTCGTAAAGTTGTCGCTAGGCCGTTGCTAGGTCGTCACCTATACTCGGACAGCGTCAAACAGACTCGGACTGGGCTGAGCTCAGGCAGGCAGCTGTACCCCAGTGCGGGGCAAGCCTTTCAGTCCCTTGGCTCGGTGCGGCAGGCAGGCAGGGTCACATCTGCCGTTCGTGGGGAAAGCAAGTCCCCAGCTACGCATGGTGCAAAGCAATGCAAACAGGTAGCGGACAAAACAAAGGCGGCAGCAGCAAGCAAACAAGTTGGCTAGGGTTTTAAGCATTTTGACAAGTGTCTGTGACCAATAGCTACAGATAAATAGACCCCTGGAACCAGTCCTAAGTTACTTCACCAAGAAAGGGAGATGCATATGCACCATAACCTGTGTTTATCAAAGACAAAGCAGGGTGCAGAATAACACCAGATATGGTGTCTCTGTGGTAGACTGAGAGGCACTAAGGCTCTTGTCTGCTTTCCCGCTTCTTCCACCCAGGGAAGAAGGGTGTGTGTGTGTGTGTGTGTGTGTGTGTGTGTGAAGGTGAGTATTCAGGTAAGTGTTTAAGACATGTCTTGGATATGTATTTTAGGTATATTTTGGACTTCCACCACAAACAGGTTGCCCAAGTCCACTGAAGACTTCCCAAACCTGACCAGATGCATTCCTGTGCAGCCTGCTCTGGATGGTCTGGCTTTGGCAGGGGTGTTGGACTCAATGATCTCTGGATGTCTCTTCCAATCCCTAACATTCTATGATTCTGTGATTTTGATCCTCTCTAGCTCTCCAGTATCGGACACTATCTAGTCTCTGCCCAAGCACATCCCTATTCATTCTCCCACTGGAAGCAGAAAGTGCTGCACCCATCTGCACCACTGCTGAATAAACAATAAGATCCTCACATAACTGTTGTTCATTTACATTGAGACCTACAGACCAACTGAATAATAGGGCTTTTTATCTAAATAATATACATGTCCGTGCATCCCTATACTTTCACACAAATTAGTCGGGGCTCCTCAGGCAAGGGCTGACTGGTGGAGAGGAATGTCTGAGGTTGCATGTGAAAAAAACTAACTCAGGAACAGCCAAGGTGTTGAATCCAAGAAGACATTGGCAAGGATGCCTCAAGGACTTGTGAACTACAGTCATGACAATGTGCCAGAATTACCAAAAAAAAAAAAGAAAAAAAAAGGCTTATTTTTCCAGGGCCAGAACCTTAATTAGCCCAATCAATGTAAGAGTGCAAGAAACTGAATTCAGATATCCACTTTCACAAACCCTTCTTTGGTTCATTTGCACACCACTGATTTTTAAAAGCCATTTCTGTGAAAGCTTACTCTTTTTTTTTGTTTTTTTCCTTTCCCCCCCCCCCCCCCGAAAGTAAGATATTATCAGTTAAATGAAGTTATTCAGGAGCTTTTTGCCATTAGGCAAGGAAGAGATAGAGTGAGCCACAAGAGCATGGTCACAAGGAAGCTCTAGCAGCTCCTAATGAGCATGACCTAACTGGCAACTGACCAGTGTGCCTTTGTTGTAGCAGTCTGTTAGTTAGGCAGAGGTAAACACTGTTTTACCCATTGCTTGAGAGGCTCATATAAGAAGCAGGCCTAGACCTCAGGTCCTACAGTACAACCAACAGGTAGAATGGTTTGTAAAGAAGGTAGCCTCAGTTGCATTTGTGCCGTAGTAATGCCCTCAGACATGCAACGGAGCACTTTGACAGTAGGTAATGTAATTGCTATCCCTGCTAGGGTGAAGACTGAGCTCTGGATGGTGGATGCAGCCCTTGAAGAATGTAAGGAGTGAGGACAGGTAAGGCAGTTCTCTTCCTGCAGGAGGCACGTGGTCTTGAAGGATTTGTGCTGCCAGGAGTAGGAGTTATGGGAGGAAGACAGCAGGCTGCACAGCAACAAGAAAAACAAAAGGGAGATAGACAGGGTTGTCTCTCAGAGTCAACAGCTTGCAAAGCAACACTCAAAACTGCAGTAAAGAAGCTGGCAGTGTCCACCTCTAATATTAAGATAACTGAAACCTCTGGGAAATGGAATGGATAGAAGCTAGTGACTTCTGGCACAAAGAAGAAGGCTTCTACCTCAGGTTGGGGCTTGCAACTGTAAAATAGGTTCACTGCCCTCAGAGTTGAAGAGGAGCCTCCTGTGACTTCTAGCAAAAGGTCTGGTACACCTAGCCCAAAACCATGTAATACTACCAAGGAGAATAGGTGATTAATTGTAATGGATGACTCCTTGCTGCAAAAGACAGAGGTACGCATATGTTCACTTGACTTACAACTGAAAAGGTAGCAAACCTGCCAGGGACCTGGATTTAGGATATTGTGTAAGGACACCTGACGCTTGTCTGACACTCTGACTAGTATGCCCTGCTGATCTTCTGTGGAGACACAAATAATGCTGCTATAGAAAACTTACACAATATGAAAATTGACTGCAGAACTCTAGGGGTGATAGACAAGGGCTTAGAGGCCCAGAAATTGTTCTCAGTCCTCTTAATGAACGGAAAGGATCTGAAGAGGAAGGTACATATCAATAATTGTGTGCAAAACTGGTGTTGGCAACAGGGTTTGAGGTTCTCTGACCATGAGATCCTCTTTGCAGGTCAGTCTCTGCTTGGAATAGATGGAATCCAGAGCACAGAAAAGCTAATATGAGGTCTGACCTCACAAAGAGGACTTCAAAATTAACAAAATTAAGCTTAAAAGAGGTCACTTTCATCATTTGCACATAACCAAGGAAGTATTTACAAGCTACAATGATGGAGTAATCTCCAAAACCCTTTCAGGGAACTGAATCTTAGATGCTTCTCTGAAGCATGTACTAGTGCATGCAGTGTGAGGAATAAACACAGTGAGTTAGAAATCTGTGTGCGGATTTCTACAATCTTGGGATCACAGGGATGTGGTGGGCCGGCACCCACCAGTATAGCAGTGAAGGGATATAGGCTTTTTAGGAAGGATGAGAAGAAAAGATGAGAAAGTAGTGAAGTTTATATGAGAAAGCAGCTGGATTGCATGGAACTCAGCTTGGGAATAAATGAGGCATCAAAAGAAACCTTATGGGTAAGGAATAAAGAGAGCAAAAGTAGAGGTAATGCTATAGAGACTGTCTGCCACACATCAACTGATTAGGAAGAACAAATGTGTGAAGACTTCTACAGACAGATTGGAGAAACCTTACTTTTGCAGGCCCTGATCCTCTTGGGAGTTTGCTGGAGGGATTACACTGCAGTATTAAGCAATCCTGGAGGTTTCTGGAGTGCATTAATGATAAGTTCCTCCAAAGGGCCAACAAGGAGAGATGCATTGATAAACATCATACCCACCCACAGCCTGTTGGGAATGTAAAGATAAAGGCACCTTTGCTGCAGTGACCATGAGGTGGTAGAGTTTGGGATCCTGAGAGATGAAGAAGGGTAAAATGCAAGCTTACAACCTTATATTTCAGCAGAGCACACTTTGGCCTCTACAAAGACCTTCTTGGAAGAGTCTCATGTGATAAAGTCCTGTAGGGAAGAGTTATCCAGGAAAGCTGGATAATATTTGAGTATCATCTCCTCCAAGCTCAAAAATGGTCTGCCCAATGAATAGGAAGTCAGTCAAAAATACCAGAAGGCCTCTGTGGTTGAACAAAAAGCTCCTAATAAAACAGAAGCACCAAAAAAAAAAAAAAAAGTAAGCATACACAGGAAGAAAAAAGGACAGGTAGTCTGGGAGGAATACAGAGATGTAGATGTTGTCTGAACATATGGGGATTAAGTTATGAAAACTAAGGCCCAGTGAAATTTAATCTGTCTGGATGTGAAAAAGACAAGAAGGGCTTCTGTAAGCATATAGGTGACAAAAGGGAGACAAAAGAGGGCAAGGGAAAATGTGAGCTTGTTGCTGAATGAGGCATAAAAGACATGAGGACATAAAAGAGGCTGAGGTACTGAACACCTTCTTTGTCTCAGTCTTAAGAAGCAAGACCATCCTTCAGGAATTCCAGAGACCAGGGGGAAAATGTGGAGCAGAGAACATGTGTGATGGTTTGGGAGTTCCCTGCCCCCCCACACTTTGTAAAATTACCCAGACTAGACTCAGCTGGCTGGAAGTTATGGAATGAAGCTCTGTTTACACCTTAGCACAATATACAAGCAGATGTATACACAATATACAGGAATATTTAGAGAAATATACAAGTTAGAGGTAATACAGAAACACAACACCCCTCCCAGAAATCAGAGTCCCTAGGAGGGGCTCCCAACCACCCTTCCACCTTCTTCCCACCCCTCTACCTTACCCCCAGGGTTTGGCTTACGCGCAAGATGAGTTTGGAGGATCAGCCAGGAGGATTAGAAGNAAATGAAATTTAGCAACATAACAGGAAGATTAAAAAAAATTCTCAGTTGTCCTGGTTTGAGTTAGAATAGAATTATATTTCAGCTCAGTCTCTCCTAAGTAACTTCACTGTCTGAAGTTAACAGCATGTTTTCACAGACACTCTGCTTCTAGAACTGATAATGCTCAATGTTTGTAGTTACTACTAAGGACTGGTATGCAGAAAGGTTCTGGCTTATAAATGCTTCTACAGAAATAAAGGTCACAGCCAAATCTTGTGTACCATGTTGGGGGTACAGAAAGTACAAAACTGCACTTGCAAGGAGGAGTGGGCTAGACAGGTGACCCTAAACTGACCAACAAGGCATTCCATTCCACATATACCATATCCAGTATAAAGCTGAGGAATGATGAGGGTGAAGCTTTCTTCTTCAATGGCCAGCACCTGAGGAAGATTCTGTTCATTCTGCTCTCGGTCACAGTTCTGTGTGTCCCTGAATCTGGTTCCTATCTGCTGCTGAGTCTGGGACTTCTTCAGTGCCTGCCCACAGCATCAGTGGTGGTGGTAAATTAACTACCATCAGGGGGGTTGGGTTTGATATTGTTTATATACATATATATATGTATATATTTCATTTATTGTAATTATTTTCATTACAGCTGTTTTAGCCTTGCTTTTCGATCTGGTAAGTCTTTGCCCCTTTTTCTCTCTTCTTCTTTGGGAAGGGAGAGGTGTTAATAGTGAGCATCTGTCATTCATCTAGTGCCCAGCCCAGCCCTAACCCTTGACACCAGTAACTGCGCTCTGTTTAGTAATTAACTATCTGCCAGAAGGATGAAAAGATCTGCCTATACTGATGACATGAAGATACAGAACTCATTTAATCATCCCTGTCATCAAATGATCTGTCCTTTGAAGTTATTTCCTAGTAATCTAGAAAAATGGCAATGTTAGCAGAACAACAGTAGCAGCTTCTGGTGTCTAAAAGCATTCTAAATGTCAGAAGCCAACAGACTGCCGAGTTAGCTGCCTTTCAAACCAGATGCACTTCCTATTGACTTAGACAGGAGCTGAACAAAGGTAGTGATGAGGTGATGCCATCAGTGCCTGGCCGGTAACCAAAGAAAATATTTGAGTTATCTTCTAACCAAAATGCAGAGATCTACACAAGACTAACAGCAATCACCTGGCCCATGTTAGTATGTTCATATATTTATACTAAAGATAACAATCTTTCTGAGCAGTGTTCATATTACTTTTCCCTTGAAACAGCTTTATATGCTACATCTAGACAATCCAGATGAATAAACCCCAAACTATGGAAGAGACAAATCTGTGCTTCCACTTTTATCTACTTCCCACTAAACACAGGCACTTTCCTGATGTTTATTTTTAAATAATAATATATTTTTTAAAAATTGAAAACACTATAGGCTGCCTGCTAATATAATGTTAGAAGTTGGTTGTGAGGGTTCACAGACATGTTCTGGAGCACTCCAAACTCCTTCCTTCTCCTCCCCCCCCCCGCCCCCGCTTTGTGGGTTTGAACAAGAGGAGAAGGCACAAAAACTGTTTCCCCCCGTTGCAGTCTTGCAGGGGGAACAGCAGAAGGCACCTTTCCACATCTGTGCTGACCTGTGTGGAAGCCCGGGCTGGGAATCAGGCGGGTGGTTGGCTGGTTTCGTGCCCAGTATAAATTGGCAAATGGACACTTTGTCTAGAAAAGGATAAATACAGCAAGGGAGAAGACATGATATTCCCACCTTGAAAGAGTTCCCGCCTTGACAGAGCTCTCGACAGGACAGGTTCCTGCTGTGACAGAGCTCCTGCCATGACTGAGTTCCCATTTTGGATGGCTCCAACTTTTTTACACAGCTTTTGGGTTTGGACTGTCCCTGCCTTTGGACAGTTCTCCCCATTTTTGCACCATTCTGTGCAAATTTGCAAGCTTGGCAAGTTCTAGGGTCCATTTAAGAGAGCTGCCAGCGGCATCCAGACCCAGCTACTCTCGGACCATACTGCAGCCAGCTTTCTGGCTGCTATTTGAAACTGGGGAGACCCTAGCAGTTTGGCTTTACCCTGCTGCTGCTGAGGCAGCATTGCTTCTTCTGGAAGTTTGTCTTGAGACGTTTCTGACTTTGGCAGCTTTTCCACCTGTTTTGGACTTCTGCTGTGTGGATCTAGACTATTGGCTGTTGCTTGCAGCATCGGAAGGCAGCCAAGCCGCAGAAAAATCCAGCAAGAGATCATCGCCCAATACCTATCTCACCTCCGTGAGTAAAGCCTGCTGGTCCCTTAATTCTCTGCTCAGCCTGATTGATAGTGGAGTAAAGCTGTGTTTGTAGCTCAGTCATTTCCATTTTTTGACTTCCTAAATCTCTAAATTTGTCCATAACATCATTTGAAGTATTCCCAATCAAATCAGAACCGGTAAACAAACCTAAACTAGTTTTGTATATAGTTGGGGGAGGGGCTTTCGGGAAAATAAAATAATTCTGGTTTTTATAATTCATGACTTGGCCATGTTCATTTCCTGCCTTCATGACAAGACAGTAAAAAGAGCTGACACAGGACACATGCAACAACAATAAAAACATATTGAGATACTTAGCTGGGTCTTTTCTTCTTGCCAGTGACCTGAGCCAATTTTACTCTAATACAAGTTTGTTAAAATATGAAGTATTTCACCGGCGTGAAGTTACCAGCTACACTTTTATCAGCTGAAGAACTCCCTTACACAGCAGTAAGCATGTCCCTGCGGAGCAAGGACAGTAAAAGCAACAGGTGCCACGAGTTAAATTGCCACAAGATGTCAGCAGTGTCAAATTTTTTTTATATATATATGTAAACATGGGCGTATTTTTTCAAGAACTATTTGGAAAACTGCCTTACAAAATACATATCCTGTCAAAATCATAGAATTATAGAATGGGGATTTTAAAGATCATCTATTTTCACACACACACACACACACCCCCCCCCCACGCCATGATCTGCTCAAAGCCCCATCTGTCCTGGCTTTGCACACTTTCAGGGAGGGGGCATCCACAATTTCTCTGGGCAACCTGTTTCATTGTCTCACCACCCTCAAGTAAAGAATTTCTTCCTAATATCTACCTAACTCTACTGCCTTTTAGTTTGAAACTGTTACCTCTCATCTTATCAGTGCATTCCCTGATAAAGAATCCAGTTAATTCCCTGATAAGACTCCCTTATTTAAAAACCTCACTGATGTGAAAACTGGGCCTCTTAAGGAATTTTCATAATGCATGCAAATATCTGGTGGTACATCACAGTATGACTTTTCCAAAACCTCTTCTGCCACTGTTACATATTTGCTAGGCTAAAATTATTATATACGTGGTGCTTGCTAATTATGCCTCTTGTGTACATGCACATTGTCTCAATAATACTACTGAGCGTAACATTAGAATAACTAGAAAACCACTGAAAATAGAAGTTTAAGAATTTCAGGCATGTGAAAGGTCTTTGTAAACTAAGACAGGAAACAGATTGCTATCTGCCTCTGATTTTAAGTAGAAATTTTCTCTTACCTGCAGTTTGTGTCTTTGAAAATTTACCTCAACAGTGCCCTTTCAAAAGGGGAATGTGTATTCCCTGAGCAATTTTTAGATATTTTTTCAGCAGTGCACTTGACACATCTAATTAAGGTAACCATTGACTATTCATGGTACTCATTCAAAACAAAGCAACTGCTGTTCTCTTGGTGTGTTTGCTAGTAAATACTGCTTTCAGTATTGCTCAAATTTGGAAAGCAGAGCGTTGCATAGCAGTGGCACATCTGTCCTCATTCTGAGCTGTTCAACATGGTCACTATGTTGCAAGCCTGCATCTTATAGCGAGGTATCAGTAATCAAATATTGTCTCTCAAACTGCCAGTCTCTGTATTTTTTGCAAACTATCAGGGCAGAGCATGCAAATGTCATGAACTTGTATGGAGAGCTGCAGAGGTGTCTTTTTTTCTCTGACATTTGTCTTTTTCTGTCCTATGACCTGGTTTGGAGTTTCCTCTAAAATGTCTTTTCCAGATGCCCAAGTTACAGCTAAATTGCACAGACTGCAGTCAGACTGTTGCTACTTCTCTGTACCAGCTCAATGAAAGTCTGGTTCTCTTGCCCTTCTGTTAATGTCCTAATTACTGCAACATCATTCTTTCCATAGGATCTGGCATTAGATCTGTTTCTTCCATTGTTATCTACTAAGGAACTATTCAGAAATCATGTTTGGTAACTGCAGTTGTCATAGAGGGCTGCAATACACTATAAATATTAGCAATACTTAAACTATTGCATTTGGATGAATAGTGCAGTGAAAGTATGAGCAACATGAAAGCCCATTTGTAATTTCTAAGCACAAGCATTCAGCTCTGCACTGTTTAACTGGGCAGTAATGACAAAATATCTGGTTAGTGTAAAGTGGATGTACAATGGAGCAATATACGTTCTGTTGTAATTAAACTGCCTCACTTTTTCATTTACCTCATCTTCTTGATGTGCATAGGATAATGCAAAGCACAAGCTACTCACCAACGCTACCACTTATATTATGAAGTAGCAATAATCTCAGTTTGGAGAACATAAAATAACATTGTAAAGAGAGCTTTTGCTGACATTAGTGACAGATGCAGAGAAGAATGCAAAACTCAGATCTTGTCTCCACAATCTATTACCTAAAGCAATTCTTGGCTTAAGCAGTCACCAATCTCTCTTTGTGTCTTTTCTGCTTACCTAAAAGAAAGAGGGAGTCTTCTTACAAACTCATCTTCTTAGAACAAACTACATACTGCTTAGATAAACACACATAGGCAGAAATAGTCTCCCTTTTCTGCAGATAAAATTGTTATATAAACAAACAATATTGACACAAGAGAGGTCTCTTCCTTTTCATTTGTGTACTGGTTTCTGAATTTACTCTGTCACCAGTGTTTACTAAGGTATTAAATAGCAATATTCAAAGTCCTGTGCTGCTTGTTTAGGATGAAGCTAAATGTGAGGATTCAGAGACTTGTTCCCACATTTTCATTCACATGGTGGAGCTGCCAAATAGAGACTCGATAAGGTAAACATCTTCTCAATAGCACAGATTTAGCCTCCTTCTATGCCAGATCTTTCTCCTAGCTTCTGACCTCAGAAAGTAAAATATTAATGCATTGTCATCTTCAGTGAGACAAGTACACAGGAAAGAATAAATAAATAACTGAAATATGAGGCCAGGATACCAAGAAATTCAATAGCTGAGTACAACATTGACTTATGGGGAAAAAACCCAAATAAAACAAAAAACCCCCATCCATACATTGTACAACAAATCTCAAAGAAGAAAGGAGGATTTGCAGATACTGTGGCATTTCTTATCAGATATAACTAAAAGAAAGCCACCAGCCATTATTTGTTGAAAGTATAGGTTTTGCAGTGGTGTCTCTGATCTTCCTGAAGGAAGAAGATGTGAAATCCAGTTACTCAAAAGTTGAGCTTGTATAAAGGACAGAAGGAGAATTTTTGCTTCTTCGTAGAGAGGAAGAAGCCATTCAAATTTTCCAAGTCAATGCCAAGAATCACTGAATATTAATTTTCAAAGTTCTAAGAGCATGCCAGTCAGCATTGTTGATTTGCAGGATTTTAGAGTTGATGGATTTTATCTAAGTTGCTTCATCCATGTCATGGAAGAGGAATATGCATCATCAATCTGTTCTGCTATTCTATCTCTAGATATCCATAGAAGTTCTTTTCTCAGCATTGTGGGTAGCTAGAAGTCAAATCATGTGGCCTTGTAAATTCATTGCCTCAGCACTTCTAGATGAGTAGCCTGATCTCAACTAGCAAAACTGTGTGAATGCTTGCTCAGCACTGCTTTGATGGGAGAATGCCTACAAAGAGACCTTTGTGAGCACATTCGCTGAGCACCATTAATTTACTAATTGAAAGTCAAAAGGGTTTGGGATGTGCATAGCTATTTTCTCAACAACTCTACTGCCAGCCTTCTGGTGTGATGCCAAGACAAAAGATATAATATTGGTATTGCACTGACATTTAGCATTGTTATGTTATGGACAAAATGACATAGCATGACTGCTACAAAGTTCACTTCCTTCTCTGATGTAAGAGAAGATGCATATCCCAGCTTCTTTCTTATTGGGTTCTTCAAATTTGAGTTGAGCTGTTTCTCTCAACCTTGAGTTAGTCTATTATGCCAAATGTGTTCACCTTCCTAGGTTTCTGGGGTTTATTTGGAGTTGGTTTTGGGGTTTTGTTTGTTTGTTTGTTTATTGGTTGGTATTTTTTTCTGAGAGAAACACAGTTCAGTAATCACACAGATTTGTGTACAGCAAGCAGTCTGAGGAGTGGAGAAACATTATGTAATGCATTCTAGGCAGCCCTCTCATTCCTTGTTACATAAGATTTATGTGAGTCAGTGACATTTGATATTTCCACTTTTCGCGCATGATATTTTCTTTACTTGGTTCAAATGAGGATTTAGTTTACAGCTGTTGCTTGCATCTAAACCTGCTTCTTGGTTTGATTTTCAACCTTTTACAATTAAAAAAAAAAAAAAACAACCAAAAAAAACCCAAGGGCTTTAAGATTAAATATTGATGTAACTGTTCTTTGAGTAGGCAGTATTCTTCCTGAACGTGGTGCACTTTCTCAGTGAATGAATTTCTTATCATTGACTATGTACAAGATTCTAAGATTGGTTAGGATTTCCAAAGTCATTTCATAGTGAGAAAGACTTCCTTTTCTTTACAGCTTTGTCTGGGTTTGTTTGTTTGGGGCTTTTGTTTGGTTTGTTTGTTTGTGGTTTTGTTTGTGGGTTTTTGGTTGGTTGGTTTGCAGTTTTTTTGTTGGTTTGATTGGGTTTTGGTTGCTTGCTTTTTTAAAGCAGCCTATGCTATGTTTGGAGATAGTGCTTGGCATCTTGCACTTTAAGTAGTTTACATCATAATGAAAATATAAGGTTGTAGAGTAGCAGTCAATCTCTACAATTTCATTCTTCCTCATCTTTCTCTCAAATGGGAGTGAATTCCATGAAGTTAATGCATTAAGTTTAAATAACAGCCCTTAGCTTAAAGCTGTACCCATTTGTTTCACCTACACAGCTGCTGGATATGAAGAGTCATCATCACAGTCATTTTAGTGGCAGACATCTCCATTTATCTTTGCTCTCATGCAAAAACAGAGAAACTAGATCCTAGACAGTTATTAACAGAACTCTGTCTCCAGGACTGATTCATCAAATTTGAAGCACCTACAATAGACATACAGAACAAAGTTAGAATGCCAGGAATGCAAATATTCATACTTTAATGGTATCCAGTCACATTCATCTCAATAAGCTGCAGTTTTGCAAACCTCTCCCTCTGGAGGCTTTATATTCATATCATCCTTCTTGGAAAGCACTTTGGAAAGCAGCTTCTGATAGGGTTGTGCACCTCTTTCTATGAAGACTGTTTTTAAAAGGCACTTGCGCATTGCAGCACAGAGGTTCAGACGTATACATTGGTGCCACCAAAAGAAGGTGTCCCTGTCCCCTGTTTCAGTGACATGCTCAGTTATAAACAATGGTTATCATATGGCTATGTTGATCCTCAAACATAATTTGAGATTTGAGATATTTGTCCTAATTTTAGAGCAATGTGAACTACTTAAGGAAGATGATCAAGGTCAGAAGCCAGAGAAGCTTTACTGAAGTAAGAACTGGAAATTTAGTATCTCAAAAAAGTCAGGAGCCTAAGGTACCAGCAATCTTCCTATCTAACTGAAGATTTTGCAGTACATGACTGGGAATAGAAGGTAATTGTCATGGGTTTAAAGAGCTGAGAGTGAAGCTCTCAAATGAACTGGGGAAAACCAGAATTATATTTGGAGAGAGAGAGTTACAGATAGAAATTACAAGGCAGATACAAAATCCATATGCGAACCCCCTTGAATTTTCCCCCAACCCAAAACTAAATCTGTAATCCCCAGTGCTCCAATCCTCCCCACCCCTCATGCCTCTGCCATCTAAGAGGCCTAAACACAGCCTCTGAAGGCCCCAAACCAGGCTTGCTCCTTACATATTTGTCCTGATAAAGCAGCTCCAGCCAGACACAAGGCTGGAGGGGGAGGAAAGGAGAACAAGCTGGTCTCACCCTGAGTTTATGAAGAGATAGCAGAATTATGGGATTGGATAACAATCTTCTAGTCCCTAGAGGACTTTTTAACCTTATAGTTCCCAACCTGGGACAGTAATTCAAATGCTTGATTTCATTGTTAGATTAGGGATAAAGCCTTGTATGAGCCAAGAGCCAGGGACCAGGGCAGTGGACGGCTAAGCTGCTGTTCTGGGTTTGACTGGGACAAGGTTCACTTTTCACCAGATGCTGGATGATACAGAGATCATCCTGGGATACAACCAGGATAGCCCAACCAAACCCATCAACTGGATATTTGATAACATACTGACATCAGGCTCAATACCTAAGGGAGAAGCTGGCCAGAGGAAGGACATGCAGCTTTGGGCAGGCAGGCTCTGAGTTCCTGGCGAGGAGCAGTTGCATTGTACATCACTCGCTTCATGTATTTATTCACTAGTAGTGTTGCTATTACTGTTGATTCTTCTCTCTTGGTGTTCTTCTGTTAAATGCTTCTCATTTCAATCCATGAGGTTTTACCTTCTTCCTCTGATTTTCCTCCCCATTCCACTGTGGAAGGATGGAGTGATCAAGCAGCCAGGTGGTGCTTTGTGGCCAGCTAGGCCTAAAACCACAAGAATCTCCCTGCCTTCCAATTCCAGGCAGTGATCCAGAAACTCAGCAGCAGCTTCTGCATTGCCATCCTAAGGCTACAGGCTCTGGATAGCCCCAGCACCTCTGGAATTGCAAGGGAAAGACTTTCCCTTTTGGGTGCTGCTGGGCTAGCCTGTAGCTTACCTGAGATCCCTGCAGTAAGGGCCTTTTTATCTCTCTGGGGCTGCAGCATGTTTGCAGAAGTAATGGCAGAAAAGCCAATGCTATTTGCACTCACTTGCACCATGCCCAGAGCCCATACCTTTCATTCCTGACTGGGCCTTTTGCTAAACCTACAAACGAAGGACTCACAAATCAGGTAAAGAGAAGGGATAGTGACCACTTTTGTCTGCTCCTCCTGATCTTGTAGTCTCTGGGATGGGCAGCTCTCTGACAAGACGTCCCTGTGTCTGCAGAAACATGTTCATTGTGTTGGGGGAACAGTCCCATTAGATGCAACAACCGAGGGATGAGGTGGTGCAGCTGGCTGCAGAGATTGGCACTATTTAGGTGATCCTACACTTTGGGAAAGAAGGCTGACCAGGGCCCCACATAAGGCCCTTCCTGAGCATTTGGTGAGCCTCTCCTGCTCAGCTTACACACCTATCCCTTGATAAGGGCTGATGATTGATCTTCTCCACTATAAAGCCCCTCCTACTGTACAGGACAGACACAGTCAGCTCCCATATTCATTTTCATCTTTCCCAAGAAGCGCTGCAAGTGAGAGGTTCGATGTCTGTAATTGTGCAGGTATCTTTGAAAGGTTCAGACAGACACAGACAGGCAGGGCTGGGTTCATGCTTGGCACTCCCAAAGGAAGGCTGTGCTGCAAACTCTGTTCTCTAAAGTGTAGGCAGGCGGCATGAAATCACAGAGCCCAAGAGTGTATCTGTGACTCACTCCAGTCTTACTTTTGGGACCCTCACTGGAGCCCTGGCCAAACACCTGGCAACATTTCTTCCCTCTCCCACTCCACAGAGCTTCTCTGGGGAACAAAAGCAATCAGCCACGTCACCTTTTGTTGTACACACAGCAGAGCCTTGCCTTGGGTCTTCAGCCCTTCCTGTGAAGTCTTGACATCACCTAGCAACCACAGCTGCTCTCTTCTGCCTTCAGGGTTTGCCACTGACCTGCAGAGACCATCCAGCAGTTCTATACAGCTCTGCAGCAGAAGCAGTGTTGCTTCTTTACATCCTCTAGTGTTGGTGGTAAGACCCAGGATGTCTTCACTCAGGCCACTGGTTTCGTACAAGGCCATGGCACTGGGTTGCTACCTGACACCTGAGGTCTCACACAGGGCTTGCTTCCTAGAAAAGACAACTTGCTCTCAAAAAAAGTCTGAGCTGAGCTTCCTGCCAACCACCCTCAGTCACTGCTGTGTGAAGGGGCTTCTCCTTCAGGACCTGATTTCTGAGCTACATCTCTGACTCTCCCTCCCAATGGGGGCGTGGAGGCTGAGGAGAGGCTGCAGAGCTGCTGGCCAAAAGTAAAGGTTTCATGTAAGCCTTGACTCTAGTACAGGGTACCAGATGTTTCTCACTGGCTAGCTTTTTTCTTTTAATGGGTCCAGTACTTCTGCTCGCTTCTCAACATACCATTTGTTTCTAGCACAAGCACAGCCTTCAGATGCAGTCCTACCTCTGCTTCCAGGTGCACAGGAGTACAATGGACTCCATCACACCCTTGCATTCATTGCTTTTGCTCTCTGCTTTCAGCCAGATGCTTCCCTAGGATACTGATGGCTTTTCCAAAGGTTTTGGAGCATGGTGTTAAATCCAGTTGCTCACAGCAATATGACTGTCAGCCATGAATGTACAGCACCTTGAAAATAACCTATCTACTGGTGACTGTCAGTAATGGCCCTTGAGACTTCACCACCTCTGTAAGTTTTTGCTGGATACAGCCATTTTCTTCCCTTCTCTCATCCCATCCTGGCATGTATGCTCCTCTTTCTCACCCCTGCCCCACCACTTTGGAGGACTTTGCTGACTTCACCAAACAATTCTAATCCTCAGGGATGTATGTCTGGTGTTTTGGGGCTCTCCGACCTTTCATCCTTGATAAAGTTCCCCTGGAACCAGTTATCTCAGTATACTCTTTCCTTAATGCGGACAGTATTAGCATAAGTTCACCAAGTCCTCTTTCTGAGACCATCTTATCCTAAAGTAAGCAAGGTCAGCCTAACTTAGAACAATCAGTCTTCATCCCTCTAGATATGCCTCAGCACAGGCATCTCCGCCCTTTGAGCACACTTGTTCAGAGTAGATAGAGAGAGGTGCTGGTCAGTCAGTCTGAGCAGGGCAGTGGCTGGTGGTGCTGCCCACCAGGAGAGTCTGGCTCCTCCAAAGTTGCTACTACTCATCTTGTAGGTCAACATTCACCTTTGCAAGGCTCTGGCCTTGGGCATGGCTAATTTGAGGACATAAGCTTTTCAGGAAAGAGATCATCACCCCGAAAAACAAGAAGCTCATTGAGATACTAGCTCCTCTCAGTGAATTACCACCATCTATTAGAACAAGCATGTATGTGTAGGGGATGAGATTTAGCATTCAGGGCTCCTCCAGCCAGACAGCTGTGTGCCTCTGGGCCACATCAAAAGAAGTGTGACCAGCAGGATGAGGGAGGTGGTTATCCCTGTCTGCTCTCCTCTCATGAGACCCCACTTGTAATGCTGTGCCCAGTTATGGTGCCTCCAGCATAAGAGGGATAGCAGCCTGCTGGAGCAGGTCCAGAGGAGGACCACAAAGACAACCAGAGGGCTAAAGCACCTCTCCTATAGGGACAGGCTGTGAGATTTGGAGCTGTTTAGCCTGGGAAAAGAAGGCTCTGGGGAGACCTTATAGCAGCCATCCAGTACATGAAGGCAGCCTACAGAAAAGCTGGGAAGGGACTTTTTACAGAGGCTTGTTTTGACAGGATGAGAGGGAATGGATTGAAGCTTGATGAGAATAGATTTAGACTGGATATTAGAAAGAAATTCTTTACAGTAAGGGTGATGAGAAACTGTAATGAGTTACCCAGACAGGTTGTGGATGCCCACTCCCTGGAGGTGTTCAAAGCCAGACTGAATGGGGCCTTAAGCAACCTAATCTAGTGGAAGCTGTCTCATGGTGGGGAGGTTGGAACTAAATGATCCTTAAGGTTCCTTCCAACCCAAACCACTCTATTTATCTGTGAATCTAAGCTTCATTCCAGCAGCAGCAGCACACCGAACTCACAGAACAAGGGAAGAAGTGGTACTAGTAGTGGACAACATCATTTTGTACAAGCAGTGAATGTACAATGACATCCATGCCTGACTACACATGAATTTGTCTCTGTGTTCCTGTTGATGCACAACGCTGAGCTATCACAACCTCTGCTTAAATGAATAGCATCAAACACACTGTCTGCATGATTCTAGTGTGGCCATCTGCTAAGCTCTGCATCACTGCCCAGGGAAGGATTGCACTGGGACAGTTCTGCAGCCACATTACTAGTTAGGCACTGAAAGGAAAAAGTGTCTGATCAAAAGGCACAGCAACAGTGGACAAGGGAAGGGCAACTGATGTCATCTACCTGGACCTGAGTAAGGCATTTGACTCTGTCCCACATGACATCCTGGTCATTAAACTGGAAAAACATGGACTTGATGGGTGGAGCACTGCTGGATAAGGAATTGGCTGGATGGTCGCACGCAGAGAGTGGTGATCAAGGGCACAATGTCCACCTGGAGACCAGT
>WBNM01041294.1:0-19142 GCA_013399055.1 Ramphastos sulfuratus
TAGCCTTAAACCAGCACAGGTTACAACACATACTTTACTAATTAACTTGTTAAATTGGTTAATCATTAAGTGCTGTCTTAAGTGTTTTACCTTTTGATTTACTACATAATGTGAATAATTTTTTCATTGATACTAGATCATAACCATGTCAACCACTTTCTTCCATGACCAGGTTTTGTGTTTTGAAACAGTGCTTTCATTTTAGGAACTTATTCTGCATTTTGAGTGAGAATAGGGTTTGTGAACTAGAAAAGTTCATGTTTGTATATATACACATATATGTGTACATATCTGTGTGTAGACAAAAGCCTACATCTTTTTCCTTTCTTCAAATTCTGTAACCTAAAAATAAATAAATAAAAAAGGAACATGAGGAGAGAAAATAAAAAACCCTACAGTAGATGTGCCATTAAACTATTAATCTAAAATAACATCACTCAAGTAATGGAAGGTCACTCATCTCTTCTAAAGCAATCTTAAGTAAAATCAGTGCAGCTAGTCATCTATAAAAAAAAGGCCTGACAAAGAACATAACTAAGTTGTCATAGATAAAGAGTAACAGAAATGGGAACTGATGTAAGATGCCTGCTCCTAAATCTAATGGCACCTAAATAAATGCCATAAGAATTTCCCAACATACAGGTATCACTCACTGCCTTATGCTAATGTATGTGTGTCTGTGACAGGAAAAACATTTAATTAGGAACCATTGCTCATTTTTTGCCAACACTGGACAATAACAGTATGCGGGAAAAGAAGTCCAATAATGTAAAAGTCCACCTGGTACAAAACAAGTAGAAAAACTATATTCTTCATTGGAGAAGGTGTATTGCAGCAATCACTAACAAACCTTGAATTTAGTTATTTGAAAACTTACACATTCCTCTTGAAAGGGTTGCTTTGTTAATGAAGGATGATTTATATCCAGGAAAAGTGGAAAAGTGTGGCAATTAAGAACAGAGCCAACAACAACTTATAAAGTCAATGGGTTGGAAAATCAATATGAAAAAAAAAGCACAAGCAAACAAACAAAAAATTAGAAATCCCTTAGGTGTACCACAATATAATAATTTCATGATATAATGATGTATGTGATAATAATATAAAATGCTACTGTTTCATTAATAATACTGTAAGTGAACCTGAAGGGTTTTTTTTACACTAGAATTTTCCAAAGAAAAGCTTTCAGCTTTTATTACTATTTTAAGAAAGATTGAAAAAAGGGAAAAATAGACAAAGCAAAACTAAAAAGTACTGTGTCCTTGTATTTCAGGCTTTCACAAGAAAGCTTTAGAAAACATTTGTGGGAAAACAGTAATGATCATAAACATGGAAAAATGTCTCTGTTCACAGACACTCTCAAAGAGGTCACATAAGGTCTTTCTTTAGGTTCTTTGCTGCTTTCTCTTCTTCAATGAAATGCAGCTCTCAAGTATCTACTTTACTGTGAACTCCCCAATTCTCCTGTTGCTTCACTGATTCACAGTGATTCACAGAATCACTGATTCAACGAGTGGTAAGAGTTGGAAGGAAGCATAGTCATGATCATGTAGTTTGATCTCTCTTTTAAATCAAGTTCAAATAGAGCAGGTTGCACATGAATGAGTTACAGACATGTTCTCAAAGTCTCCAGCGAAGGAGACTCTACAATCTCTCTGGGTAGCCTGGTGCAGTGCTCCAGTAAGCTCAAAGTAAAAAAGTTTCTGCTTATGTTTAGATGGAACTTTCTGTGTTCTGTTTTGCGCCTGTTGGCTCTTTTCCTGTTGCTGGGCACAATTGAAAAGAGACTGGCCTGATCTTTTTTTACATCAACCTTTTAGATATTGATAAGCACTGTTAAGATCCCCTCACAGTGTTCTCTTCTGCGGAATAAACAGATTCAGGTCTCTCAGCCTTCCCTCATAAGTGACAATCAGGTTTTTTTGACTGACAGAAAAATATAGTTGACATGCCATAAGTCAGATCTCTCCAAACAGAGACTCCTGTGTCACAAAGGTTAAAATGAAAGGAGTGCTCCTGGGTGAGCATTTCTAGATCATACTCGAGTAAAGGGAGAAAAGTACAAGTTCAGGTACTGTCACTGCCTCTTTAATTGGTCCCTTTGGAAATGGAAGAAGCAGTTGTGTAAGAGTGTTACAGAAAGGAGAAAATCTGCCATTTTCTGCTAAACTATTCTGGGTTTTGTTCCAGAAAGGTTTCAGTGGAGAAGATTTGGTTAGTGATTTCTCATGGGTTTTATAATTATCATTATTTTCTTTTGGTAAATTCTACAGACTGTCTCAGGATCTTCATGTGTACTTGTCTATCACAGGGTTACAACACTTTTAAATGGTAGTATACAATTGCCTGTTGTCTTTCAAGAGTAATGCTCTCTTGCAGTGTATATTTGGGCTAGTGCCCATGGGTTTGTTTTAAAGATGTGGTCTTCAAGAAAAGATTATATTTCTTATGGGAAAGTGAATCTTTCTGTGAAGAAATTTTACAGCATGCCTGGGGAGTCTCAGAAACCTGGGAGTCTCAGAAATAATGACACCACAGAAGATGTGATCTCAATTTCTGGTAGCTTCTGAGACACAGTACAGCCAACGAAACATTTCTGCATATATTTCCATCCTAACTCTCCTTGTGCCTGCTAGAGATAACTTTCTAGTTTCTTCATTCTTCACAAGCACAGCACAAAATCTCTTAGTAAAACAGTTTCTCAACTTCTGTAGCAGGAACTATTTAAACAGTTGACCAACTACTAGTTTAATTTTTAATAAACTCAGTAAAATGTAGAGTAAAAGCAGGGAATATTGACTTGCTTCTAGACTTTCCATCAACAGACTTAAAATTCACAAAAATATTAGTGTATTTTATTGTTTGGTTGCTTGAATTGATTTGTGTTTTGTTGAGTTTTTTCTTGTTTGTTTTGGTTTTTTTTGTTTTGTTGGCTTTTTTCTTTGTCATATATATGGGATTTTTTAAAAAACAATTTGTTTTGTTTTGGGTTTTTTTGAGAACAGATGACTGGCAGGGATATATTGCATCTATCTGACTAGGTAGGGCAAAAACATCTCTGCCACTGAGCTGGACAACTTGGTGAGACAAGCTGTAAGCTTGAAATGATGAAGGAAGTGAGAAGTGGTGCCATGGGCTGGCAACCAAAAAGTGTATGTTTATGTGGGCCCAAGAGACCTCGGACACAATAAAAGAGCACTGAAATGAGCCAGCTCCAAGCATATGCATATAAATTAATAACTGCCTACAGAGCACCATTATCAGGGAAGCTTTCATACCATTGCTTTCTGAGAAAGCAATGGTACTCTGACACGTGCAGTGTGAGGAGAAAAGAGGACAAATAAGTCGTCTACATGTGGCTGTAGAGCCACACTCTGATTGGGATCGTGGAGATGGGATATCTCATGCAACTGGAGTGCTGCTGAGTGGATATAGTCTCTTCAGTAAGGACAGAAGAAGGATATGAAAGTAAAAGGGACTCCCAGTTCTTGTTAGAGGAGTAGATATGTATGGAGATTTGCCTAGGGATGGATAATGGGATAGCAGAGCTTATGGGTTGGGAGTGCACTATGTGTGCATAGTGGAGATTGTAATGGGACTGCCTCATTATGAGCGAAAAGTGGATGATGCTTTATTTAGACAGTTGGAAGAAGCTTCACATTCACAGCCACAGAGACCTTTAACTACTCTGATGTCTGCTGGAATGAGAAGAAAGCAACCCACAAGGAAATGGGGAGATATCAGGGATCAATGTATGAAAACTTCCAAACCTCCTACTAGAGGTGCCCATGCTGACAAGCAGGAGTTCCCTATTGGGAGGTGAAGGGTCTGGGGATATCCATGAAGCTGTCTTCCTTCTCCTTGGCAGTGCAGATGTTATACAGACCCAGCTTCTCTGGCCTTTTTCGCTGCAATGGTGCACAATGACATTGATAAGTGCAGGAAGATTGTTGTGTGATCTTGCAGGCTGGACTGCGACTTGTGGATCTTGACCTCTCAGTCAGGCCCCAGCAAGCACAAACTGGCTGTGGTGAGGGCCTCTGCTGCAACTAACTGACCTGCTGGGCCCCATGGATCTCCTGCAGCTCTTGTTGCAGCCAGGGCATCACAAGTTCAAGGGTTTTGGGATGGCCTTGGAAAACAGTAACCCAGATATGAAGTAGAAGGCCACTCACCACAGCCCTGAGCAATGTCTGAGCAGTCTCTGGGTGTTGAACGAAGCAGGGGGTAAATTTAGTAAGAGATGAATCTCTTTTGCATTCTAGCTGAGTCCTCGGAGATCAGAGGGGGCAGGGGTAGCTAGGTTTATCTCTTAACAGGGATGCCAATTAGGATGGCTTGTTATAGGTCAAACACCAGATACATTAACAACCCAGTTTTGCTGGAGATCTGGTTCCCTTCAAAAGAAGCAGTGAGATGCATGAATAACAACACAATTTCCTGTGGTTATAGGTCCAACATCAGAGGCACATACAGCCCAGTTTTCTGTAGGTCCAGCTGCATCTAAGCAGGCAGATACACAAATATAATGGTTTGTTTACATTTGCAGCACATGTACAGATCCTTTATGATTGATGGTGATAGGAATGTAGTTGCAGAAATGGTTATATGGCTGTAAGATGATACAGTCGTAATGACATATGTAATTACCTTGGATAAAATGCATGACCAAGGATGCAGCTAACCAAAAAGTCATTGCTTTTGACAATGGCTAGTAGGCCAAAGCCCATCAATGTGTCCTTAGGGATTTGTTGTTGGATTCTCGTCCACACATTGGGTTCCAAAGAAAAGTCAACGCATACCACAGTTTTCTATGGTGTAAAGCGTGAGGATGGGACTGTAGCTATACTACTAAGTGGACTTTTCAGTTGCACAAACATTTCTTGATGAGCCTCTCAGACTTGACGTCTTCTGCCAGGAAAAAAGGTCTTCTGCCAGGAAAAATCTTCTGCCAGCAAAAGCTGATTGTGGAATAGTTGAGTGCTGTGATAACCAAGACAAAAGGAATACCAGGGCCACATCTGGCCCTGACTAGCATTCACTTTTTGATTCTGTCACAAACATGGACATCTGGGCCTTCAGCCAGTCACAGTGTCTGTTTTTGACGTAGATACTTATCAGCAAGATATGTTTTCCTATTTCAAATATTTCTGCTTCCAACACTGTGTTATCCAGGAATGGCACTGGCTGGGAAGTGGATGGTGGGGATACATGTTGTAAAGGAGGCTGTGGATATCTGGGTGTCTGAAAGATCTTCCTATCTAGCTGCTGATATTTAATTGCTCTTTGACAAGCATGATGGTGTACTCTAAAAAGTCACCCTCTACCCACACCATGAATTTGGTGGACTGGAGGGGACAGGAAGATCATGGAAGCCAAAAATTTTTCCCTGTCAGAATTTCTCTGGCCTGGATGCTCCATGATAGTATCTAGTGGCAATATCTTGCTGGGACAGGACAGAAGTGTGGCCCATTGCATAGTTCCTCCATCAGTGGTTGTTAGAGGAGAGAGGAAAAATGAGGAGCAAGACTTCAGCACTTAGAAAGAAGTGGTAAATCAAATTCATCCTTTTTCAACAGTAGGACAATAGTCCTTCTTTCAGGAGGTCACCAGTCCATTTGACCTGGATATACACCTGTCCCCACCTGCTACTCACCCAGTGGATCAGGTTGTGCACATTGGTTGTTTTATTTTAATTGTTGCTTTCTTTGAAAAACATCTTTCTGAAATAGAGAAATTGTCATAGGACAGGGCTTACTTTGGTGGTGCCTATCCAGAGTTGAAGTATGTTTTGAAGAATTGGGAAGAATAAGGAGCCAGGAGCATGAATTTCAGAAACGAATATGTTGTTTAAAGAACAATGAATTAGGCAAGGGCTTGGGAGATCTTGATGTCACTGTCCTTACTCTACGTGGACTCAGAAAAGTACACAGGTCTTTATGATCCATGATTTTATCACTGCAATTTGCACTACAGCTAATCACACTCTTTGTAAGAGGATTTTGTTTCCAAAAACAAATTATGGAGAGTGGGAACTTTTTTAAACACCTTATTATTTACATTTGAGAAAGCAAAATTGTACCATGTGATACAATGCTTAGCTATGTAAAACTGGAAATAATTCAACATGTGTATTTCTGAACTACTTTTTCAGTTAGCAGAAAAATTTACCTCTCTACCTGCCACCCCTCAAAAAAAAAAAAAATTTCTTTTGCCCAAACCTCAGGTTTATTGTGGATTCCCTGTAGAGCTGTTACTCCCTTTGCTCTCACTGGTCACAGTAGTCAGAAAACCATATAGTGAACTGAACAGCATTTTCACAAAGTATTTCTCCTCATTTTAAATTTTTAGAGTTATATGGATTCCATACCAGAAATCAGCCATCTCAGATTCTGTGTGCCTCAGAACACCCAAATTTAAGTATGCTGTACTAAAGACTCAGACTGCCTCTTATTACCTAAGAATAATGACCACAGCTTAATTCTGCTGTTTAGCAGAGGTTCTATTTTCTTTTCTGTAATCTTTACTGAGCTTAAAAATCACATAATCATGGAAGGCACTGGCTTGGAAAGAACACCCACTGGTCACTTAGTCCAACCTCCTGCAGTAGGCAGGGATATCCCTGGCTAAATCAAGTTGCTCAGAGTCACAAGCCTGACCTTGAATTGCCTCTATGGATGGTGCCTCTACCAGCACTATGGGCAACCTGTTTCAGCGTTCCATCAGCCCCAGAGTATATAACTTCCTCCTAATGTCACAATAAACCTGTGCTTCTCTAGTTTAAAACCATTGCCCCTTGTCCTAGTGCTACATGCACTTGGAAGCAACTCCATGTCTTTCATCCTGTCTTCATAAGAGAAGTTCTCCACCCCTTTGATTATTTTTGTGGCTCTCGTCTGGACTCTTTCCATCAGACCCATGTTGTTCTTGCCTTGACGGCTCCAGAGCAGGACACAGTTCTCCATGTGAGGTCTTACAAGAACAGAGCAGAATGGCAGAATCACCTTTTTCTATTTCCTGGCCACTACAGGTCCCATAGACTTCTGTATGTTTGGGTTGCTCAGATGATCATGAACACTGTCTTCACTTGCAGTGGGAGGGACTTGGTCCCTGTCTCATGGTCCTTCAACTCAAGAGGTATGAGGAGAGGAGTTGCCAAAGAAGATGAAGGGGAAAAGGTTGGTAGGAGCCTCAGCCTTCTCCTCATCTGTTGTTGCTAGCTTGCCATTCTTACTTATCAGGCGGAGCATGCGTTCTTTCACATCCCTTCCCTGGTTGAAATACCTGTAGAAGCTCTTACTATTTTTCTCATCCCTTGCCAAGTCCAGCTCCAGCTGTGCCCTACTCTTCCTAACCACATACCTGCACAAACAGGTGGAATCCCTATACTCTTCCCAGGATACCTGTCCCTGCTTGAACTGCCTGTGCAGTTCTTTCTTGCCCTTTAGTTCGACCAGCCACACTGGTCTCTCCCCTTCCTTGCCCAATTTCTTACACCTGGAGATCAAGAGCTTAAGAAAATTAAGAGATCTTTCTTAATTTTCTGTATAAAATTGCTTAGACTCCTAGACAAACAATTTCACATGTTTCCTGAGCCAGTGCTAACAAGAGCAAAGAACAAAATGTGTTAAATATTTGTTCAAATACTCAGCTTCTTGTAATGTCATCAAGGCTTAAGATATCAGACACTTGGCTGTGTGAGGTGTCTTGCAAACAGAAGGCTTTTCAACCAGTGTTGTTACTGGTTCTTATATGGGTACCTCCTCGAACTATTCTCTAAAGCCATGCATGTTTATCATAACATTGAGATTATTACTTTTTCAACAGTCTAGATGAGCAATACAAGTAATTTCCTTCTTGCCAGTTTGACAAATGAGAGGTAGAAGTGGTTTGTTTTAACTTCTGCTGAATGATTAAATTCTATTCTACAAATCCAGGGAGCCTCATACTAGTAGTAGTTGCTCCAAAAGACAGGATTATAAGCATTTCTTGATTTGCTTGCACATTTTATAACAGTTTTCTAATATCAAATTATTTCTTTGTATTACACGGTTGCCTAGTAAACTTGCACATAAGACAGCTCTTTGCTGGTAAAATAAATAATTCAGCTTTAGGCAAAAATATGTTGTAGTAGGAATGAACAATTTGACTGAGTTATCAGAGGAAGATCTGATATAAAACTGAAAATTAAACTCAGCATTCTTCCCTCCCAAAACAAGGCAAAAGTCACCAGCCGGTGATTTTTCTTATTTCTAAATACAAGCTTTGTGACTGACCCATGCTCAGGATTTGAACCTCAGAACTTGCTCACCTTTCTTGAAACTGATTGAACAGTACTGTCCAAATTTCTGTGGAGGATTTTTCTTTCTGGTCCATGGTTTCAGGGATTTTTACATAGGGGATTTAGACTTGTGTACTTGCAGACCTACAAGTATGCTCACTGCACACACATCTGAGTAAGTGTGCTGGTTTAAGGTTAATTGGAATATTTTAATGAGAAAAATTAGATTATAGGCTGTGAAAAGGAAACAGTGGTGATGTCTACTTCACTCATAGTTTTTCTGAGATGTATAAAAGCAAGGACACAAACATAGATAAGACAGAGTCTCTATCTGTCGGAGTTGGAGTCTGGGTTTTCTCCTTGGGCTTCTGCGGTGTAACCCAACTAATCATTCTCAATCTAACTCCCCTTGCTGATCCTCCAAAATCACCTTGAATGCAAGGCAGACTCTGAGATAAGGCAGAGGGGTGGAAAGAAGGCAGAAGAGTGGTTGGGAGCCCCTCCTGGGGACTGTGATTCCCGGGAGGGGCGTTGTGTTTCTCTATTACTTTTAACTTGTATATTTCTGTATATAGCTGTAAATATTTATAATATATTGTAAATATCTGGTTGTATAATGTGCTAATCTGTGAATAGAAAGCTTCATTCCTTAACTTCCAGGCCACTGAGTCTGGTCTGGGTGATTTCATAAGAATGAGGGGGTGGAGTGGGGATTAGCTCCCAAACCATCACAATAAGGCATCATGAAAATGTGTTTCTAATTCTTCATTGACATGAAACACCAAAGTGATTCTTGAGTGAAATCTTGATTTATTTGCCAGGCAGGACCAAGGATGTAAGATGTGGAAGCACTGTACTCTCACACAGCATCAGNAGAGGGGAAGGCATCCTACTTTTATTGTATTGGTTTCCCCCTGAGAAGATAAACTCAAACCAATACAGTTTTTTCCATTCTCTCTGTTATGTGAGCCCACTCTGTGCATTTTCTCCGTGAGGAGGATATTGGTCCTTTTCACATGGTGGGAATTTCCTTAGAAATTTGAGCTATGCTTGTGTCTCTGGGCTACATCGAACTTAGGCTTAGGGCAGCAGATAGGTGAACTCCAAGGAAAATAAGGAGAGAAGGCTAGAAAACAGGACATAAGATAAAAACAACTCCAAACAGGACATTTGAGTTAATAAACTGGACCCTTTAGAAAAGTGAAAGCTACTGATTACGATCTGCTTATTTGATACATTCTTCATATCTGGAAAACAAAATGCGAACAGAACAAGATGGAAAATTACATCTGGAACTTATAGGAAGATAGGTGACCCCAACAGCATTGTCTACATTGAAAATCCACCCTTTCTTGCTAAGATACTTGCAGAATTTCCCAGGACACTAAGCTGAAATCACTTCTGTACATCAGTGAAATCAAATGGATGAAACCCTACCTCAGAAAAGGGAAAGACTAAAACAGAGAACCTATAAAGAGCAAGGCCTTCTCTTAAGGTAACTTTTACAATTATTTTAATCTTATCACACATAAATATGTATCATGTCCCATTCTCGAATATGACTTTTGGTTGCTCTCGTTGTTTCTAATACTGATGGAGTTTAAGAATGAATACCTTTGAAGTTGTAACATTAACAAGAGCTCCTAATATAGTCACTGTGTGCTCTATCAGCAAAACCACAAGCATGTAGGAATAGATTAGAACCTAATAGTATTCCTTCCAAGCAGCAGAAAACTGTAATTTGCCTGGTGTTCTGAAAGGATGCGAGATCATTACACAAAAGTATAGAAGGAAAAGAAGGACTTGTACAGATTTCAGTCTTGCAATAGCATGCCTGGATGATTCCTTTCTGTTTCAGGATTGCCAGTATAAGTTTGCAGTGTCAGCTGGCTTAGAGATAATAGAAAAGGGAAGAAATTGGACTCTTACATTACTGCCTGCCCCGCTCTGCCTGTTGCTGGGAGAAAAGAAGAGATAAACCCTTCAGCTGTTACAGAAGTTTTCTGCTGTACAGCACAGAGTAAGAGCTATAAGCCCTAGGAGTTTGGAGCTTCAGGAGTAGTTTTAAGCCTTGGTAAAATGAGAGTGAAAGCAGAATCAGAACCGGTTGGGTAAACCCAAGAGTTGAACTGTTACATATGAGAGGCACTCCAGGGGCTTCAGTCTGTGTTTTTATCAGTTATGATAAGGACTTTAATTTACCATTCTATCTGCTCAGCCTAGTTAGTGATTCTTCACTGAAATACATATACAATTACATTCAATGTGTCAGTAATGCTCATCTAAAATGAAATAACAATTTCTTCCTAAATTTTTTTTTTCAGAAGAAAACACTCTAAGTAAGAAAAGTCCACATATTTCCAAAATGCTAACAGAGTTTGTCTTTTTTTCTAGTTTGCTTTAAAAAAAAAAAGGAAAAAAAAATCAAGTAAAGCATAGGAAATTAAAAAGCAAGTGCTTTTCTTATAAAAATTTTTAAAATCTATTCATTTCAATATGTCACTTTATTGCATTAAAGAAATTTAAAGTTCAAAGTCTTAGTAACCCATAATTTTTGTAAAAGTATTTTTGACTGACATGAAACAAAGTTTACTTAAATAAAATCCTACTTTCAACTGTAGTTTTCTTTCCTCTGTGCATCTGAATTTGTCAAAAGCTGCAATGAAAAACTTGTTCAGTTCTAAACTTGAGATGAAGTTTTGAATACAGTATTTTTAATGTACTCATTCTTAGATCTTTTCTTTCCTTCTCATGGTCTCATTTTCCTACAATTATAATAGTTGAATCATTCTTCCCATTTTTTCTTTCTATTTTTTTTTTTTCCCACAGCACTGAATAACTTGGGAATGAGAAAATGCAATAATGGAACCACACTCAAGACATATTGTGGATTAGCAAAGAAGTGCTGTGCATTTTTCAAAGGACTGCATCAAAAGTTCATAAATCTAGTTGCTAGAAGAGTTGATGGTAGATCTATGCCCATAGAGCTGCAATGTTTTTCCGTTTTATTGATTTCCCTCATGACATGGAGCACATATTGTTCATACTACTGGTACTTTATTTCTGATGTGAGCATAGAGGGTGATGTCTGTTATAATATTCCTGACCTGAAACAAAAACCTGATACCGAAAGGAAAGATTACTTAAAGAAAAAAAAAACATGTTTGTTCTTGAGCCCACGATGCAAGGTGATGTCATTGCTGAAGACTAAAATTAAATTGAAAGTAATTGTGTATGCTTTGAATAAATGTTTGCATTGATCTCTCCAACTGCTGTAATTTTCTCAAGCAGAGGCAAAGAAATCTTTTTAAACTCACCTCTTGTAGCTATTTCCAAAAAGAGTTTGATATAGATAGCAGCAGTCTTTATTCCATCACATGAAGTTCTTCATCTTAACCAACAGGTAGCATATTACATAAATGCCTAGTAGTAAAGTTCTTTTTTTAGTATTTGACATGTAACATTTCTATTGGAGTACAGGCATTTGACTTTTTTAAAACCTTTTTGTGCATGGACCCTGTTACAATCGCAATCTGAGCAACTGTCTCCTAAAAAATTTTCTGCAATTTCTGCAATTTTCAAAATGAAGAAAGGTCTTTGGCATTATTCTTTTCCCCCTGTTTCTTCTCCCTTTCTTTCCCTCTCCCACCTTCACCCAATAACTATTGTGAAGCTCAGCAGCTCAGCAGCATTCTGTTCACACTATTTTTTCACGATGCCCAGGTAGCCCCAGTGGTGAACATTTCTGTCTCTAATTTCTGTGAAAGAAGCTATTCTGGAGACCAATGCTCTACAGTGTAATGTTGTTATCTCTCCAACACAATCCATCTTCACATTTCATTCTTCTTTCAAGACTTGATTCATGCTACTTCTTTGTATGACTACTAAAAGTTTATTAATTGTTTACACCTATTCATTATTCAAGTTCTGTGATAACACCCCAAATTCGGAACAATACAGACTGTATTCATAGAAACTTTTATCTGGCTTCATTGTTTTGTCGATGTTCTGTAAACATCATTGTTGTTGCTACTGCTCTAGTATACTCCCCAAGTTATTAACATTTGCAGTGTGAAATACTGAGTTTTATTAGTAGTGCTTTTTTATTAAAGACAGCACAACACAGCATCTGAAACAGCCTGCTTAACTGTTTAGAAGCTTAAGAGGTTAAAAGGGAGCAACAGATAAAGGAAGGAACTTCTGAGAAGAGGAAAAGTGTGAATGACTTTTACTTCAAGATGAATGGGGCTGTCTTGCTAGCACAGAATACCGTTGAATCTGAAAGGAAGTGTGACACAGTCTCAAGCTGTGCCCGGGGAGGTTTAGGCTCGAGGTGAGGAGAAAGTTCTTCACTGAGAGAGTCATTCCCCACTGGAATGGGCTGCCCAGGGAGGTGGTGGAGTCACCGTCCCTGGAGGAGTTCAAGGCACGTTTGGACGTGACACTTGGTGCCATGGTCTAGTCTTGAGGTCTGTGGTAGCAGGTTGGACTTGATGATCTTTGAGGTCTCTTCCAACCTTGCTATACTGTGATACTGTGATACTGTGATTTAATGTGGAATGTGTAGGAAGAGAAAAACAAACAAACAAAAAACCCAAAACACACAAAAAGTTAAGGAGACTGATATCAAGAATAACTTGTCAGGAAGCCTTTAACACAGAACTCTGTAAATGGTCTTGAAGATAACTAGCAAGTAGGATGAAGAGACTGAGTTCTCAGTCTGGTGAGGAGCAAAGACTTGGGCACAATAGATTTTTTCAAAGCATTGTTAAGTGCCAAAAATTGTCGGCACTATTTACCACAGAAATGTGCAAAAGGATCTTTTCACTTAAATCTTCCTGAACAGCTTTTTTGCTGCATCATCATACATTATCATTTGAGCAATGTAACCAGAGCAGTGAGGGAAGAGGGTTAGGGGGAGCTGTGTGAAAGTTTATTTTTATTTAGCATCTTCAAAACACAGTAAATGCAACCAGCTCAAGCCTTTCAAAGCTCAACTGTGATACAAATACTCTAATAAATATTCATAGAATCATAGAATAGTCAGAGTTGGAAGGGAACTCAAGGATCATCTAGTTCCAACCTCCCTGCCATGGACAGAGGCACTTCCCAATAAATTAGGTTACTGAAAGCCACATCCAGCCTGGCATTAAAAGCTTCCAGAGATGAGGTTTCCACCACCCTTTTGGGCAACCTGTTCCACCCTTATGGTGAAAAAGCACCCTTATGGTGAAAAACTTCTTCCTAACATCTAATCTAAATCTCCCCTCCCCTACCTTCAATCCATTCCCTCTAGTCCTATCTGACATCCTAAAAAGACCCTCGCCAGCTTTCTTGTAGGCCCCTTTCAGATACTGGAAGGTCACCATAAAGTCTCCTTGGAGACTTCTCTTCTCCAAACTGAGTCTCAGCTCTCTCAGCCTGTCCTCATAGAAGAGATGTTCAAGCCCTCTGCTCATCCTCATGGCCCTTCTCTGGACATGCTCCAGAACATCTCTATCTTTCCAGTAATAAGGGCTCCAGAACTGGCCACAGTGCTCCAGGTAGGGTCTCATGAGAGCCGTGTATTGGGGGAGGCTCACTTCTCTTGATCTGCTCACCACACTTCTCTTGATGCAACTCAGGATCCAGTTGGCTTTCTGGGCTGCAAGTGTACACTAGTATCTCATATTGAGATTCTCATACACCAGCACCCTTGAGCCCTTTTTTTCAGGGCTACTCTCAAGCCAGTCACAGTCTTTCCTCCTCTCCCTATAACTATTCAACACTAAAATCCAACTCCATGGTAAGTGCTATTAAAAGAAAAAAAAATGTATTTCTGAATGTTGCTGCAAAATACTCTGAAATGTTCACTGTTTGAAAGACTCTTAAACAAAATTGATATCCTTGGACTTAATATAAAGGCAGATTTTGCAAACTGGCAAAGCATATGTCAATCAAAAAAAAAAAAAATCAAACAAACTAAACTCCTAAACTAACAGAACCCCAAACACACAAATATTTTCTGCAGCTATATTAAACATACATGTATGTTTTGAAGAATGTTTTGCATCTTCAAATAATTTTTTATTTTAATTGGAAATGTTTAGTGTAGAACTATAATAAATGTGGTTTACATTTTCTAAGATAAGATATATTGGATTTCCAAATTTTATGTAAATTTGGAGTTCAGAGAATTTTTGTAAATTTGGAGTGTCAAGATTTTTTATAAAATTCTTGGCTGATAGTAGTTGCAAAAAATACATGTAATTTAAATTTATTGCTCAATTTTAAAAGGCATGTACACAGATATACAACACGGGATTAAACACTATACATTAAAAGATTTTTTGTGTACAAGTTAGGGGAGAAACACAGGAGAAGATCTTGACATTTAGACTGTACATCTCTCCTTCTGTACTTGAAAATAAATGTGGCTAAGGGATGGGATTGTACTCAGAACCCTGAAATCAGTCTGGCTGTTGTTGTGGAAGGCCAAAAAAGGCCAAATTAGGACTGAATATGTCCTGGCTTGTCCAGACATGTTTTCTTTTCTCCCTCTCTCCTGCTGTCTGGGGAAGCAACCACAGGAAAGGAAAACAAAGGCCATGGTGCCTTCCAGTCTTCTTCCCTTCCAAACTTGTAAACAGGGTACTTGCACATGTTTATACACTTGTTTGTGTTCTGCACTAAAAACATAACACCAAGCCCTGGCTTTACCTAATATGGTTAACTTTGGCAAACTGCCATTTTGATTGGCTGGTTGGTGGCCAAAGAGCCATTGGTTTTGGGATATATTGATAAAGAGATGAGCAGACAAACTTAATGTGCTTCTGCCATTGCTCTGCCTCAACGTGCTGCTGCCTCATTGCTCTCTACCTTTGCATCCTGCCATGCTCTACCTGCTACATAACAACAAGTCCTGATACTTTGGGTTTGTTTACCTGGAAACTGCCTTGTCTCCGCTTACCACGGAATAGAGATTAAATGCCTCACATGATAGGCTTGCTTAGCCAGCATGACATTGTGCCCATCTGCACCTCTGCAAAACATCCTGCCTGCACCTCTGCAAGCCTCCATGCCAAGTCAGAAGTCATCCAAGAGGAACCAGGATTTGGTCAGAGACAATCTACCTCTCTCTCAGCACCCTGTTAGAGCCCGGGAAGATTAAATGCCTCAACGTCTGACAAGACACCAACGGAACTCCCTTCAAGTGTTTGGGTACTGTCTGGAAATTGTAGTTAGCCCTGGCAGTCAGGAGACAACTTTTGTGACTAAATACTCAAAAAAACTCTTTGCAAAACTCTGTAAAATTTTGTAATTGAATCCAAGTGCCTTTTGCCTTAAGCAGAAAGGAACTTTGCAAATCCCTCTAATGTGCAAGAAGTGTAATCAACCACAAGAACCTCTCTTCCAGTTCTAATGGTTTAATGTTTGTTATATTATTGCTAGTTATTTCTGAAGGGTTCTAGATCTTGTGTTTTCCCCTGTGTAATGTTTTTCATGACCATTGCAAAGAACCTATTATTAAAATTTATGACCTGTGGCAAGAGTAATGAATATCAAAATTAATAAATTACATTAATTTTGGAATAAAATCTCTTACCACAATACTACAGCCATTACAGCTATGTATGAACCAAGAAACTTGTTTTAAAAAATTATCAAAGACAATCCTTAATCTGTAAACATGAGGTTAAAACCTACTACATAGAGAGCTCTGAAAATACTCCTCCTACCCAATCCAACAAATGTGTCCAGTCTGAAAACACTGCAAATTCTCTCATGCACCAGCTAGATCTGAAACAGTTTATGGTAACTGCTTTATCTTATTACTGAGGAATTGTGGGAAAATATATGGGTTTTATGCTGTAAGTTTTGTCTGCTGTATCAGTAATTTCTTTTTTTTTCTATATAAAAACAAATAAACCTCTAGCACAAACTTTTCTGCTACTATCAAATAAAGCAACTGTTGTTGATACTGCTGCTCTTCCTGACTTACTTATTCACAAAAAAAAAAAAAAGAAAAACAACAACAACAACAAAAAAACACCAAACCCCAAAACAGCTCAGTTATTTTAATCTGTTTACCTATCAGTCATATAGGATAGAAAAGATGTGAGAAGCTAAAAAAACCCCAAAAACCAACCAAACAAAAATAACCCAACCCAAAACCAAACCAAGAATCCCTCATACCTGCAGAATGTGAAAATGTCTATGCATTTTCTAAGACGTGTTTAGATCTGTAGTTCAGCTTTGTCTGCTTAAAATTTTCATTTTGATGAAGTGTTGAAAGGCATTTAAACAAAGCTCTGTGTTTCACTTGTGATGTCATTGTTCAGATGCTAGCCTGTGCTTTCACTGTCCAACATAATGAGATTTTATCTCCTTGATTTTAATATCTCATTTTATTCTTTAGATTTTTACTCTAAAACAGATTAAAGCAAGTGTTCTTTCACTGCCCCTGTTGGTTGAAGCTCATTTCTTAACATCAGCACCATAAAGTTCCTAAAGCAAATCATCTTTGCATTTCTTGCTGCTAGAGAAAAAAGACGAACAGAGAGGAGGCCATTAGGGGAAGCAACACAGGACTGTGAGCATGTTCATGAAAACCAGAAAGCGTGAAAGTGTAACATTTGGAGGCAGATAGTGAGATTGCTGTAAACCAAAAGTAAGTCATACTGTGCTTGAGAAATGGATAGCTGGCAAGATATCTGTGTATTGGATTTTTTTTTCTATATTAATTTTGTGCTAAGGTAATGAAAAGCAATCTATTTTAATTTGACTTAAATGCCAATAAAAGAGCTGTTGAAATATTTTGTACAACCCTCAAGAATTGGTCTGTGCTCACGGATGCTCAGCTGTGCCTTGCTGCAACCACGACATGATTCTGAAAGAGGAAAAGACACTTCCTTCTTTGTAAAAAATAAAGGGTGAGACAAAGAGTGGTGTAGTAGCATTACCTGCAGTAGTAGGAGTTACAGGATAGAATTCATAGCTAAAAACTGTGTCAGGTCTCCAGCAGATTTTTTTTTTTTTCTTTTTTAATATATCTGCTGTTCTGTGTTGGTATCTGCCCTGTTTGTCTGCATTTGTCATGGTTTTGGTTACCAGATATGCATTCCTGTTGCTCTGGTATCTATTGTTTTTAATTTGAGGCCAGTTAAGCAGCTGCAATCTCCCACTGTGTTTGGGGTTTCCAAAAAAGAGAAGTGCTGTAATGACATGACAGCAGTGCTGTTCTCCCTAATGGTTAAGCTGTTTGTCACCTGCAACATGCTTCTCCTTCTGGAGCTTTGCTGTCTCCAGAGAGGCTCATGTAACTCAGTCCCCCGAGGCACGAAACAAAATGCTGGCTGTCCTGTCACTGCTGCACTAGACCAAACATTTCATTTTCTTTACAGGATTTTACAGGAAGCTGGAAAAGTTTCCCCATTAATGGTATCCCTTCACAAGAAAAAAAAAATCATATAACCTTTAAATTCACACCATCACCTGGAGGTCTTTTATTTTGTATCCATTAGTATGCATTCAGCTGTCTTAAGTGCCTCTCCTAACATATTATTGATGTTCAGTGGCACCAAAGCTCTTGATATTATGCTCTCCTCCAAGGCACTGTTTGCCTGCATAATATGTCATTTGCTTTGACAAATCTGTGATAGACAGGATGCAATTCTCTTGACAAAGTAAAGACTTCAAAGATTTAATTTACAGAAGTTGCTTTTTATTATTCTTAAGTTAGCAAGCACAGAAAAAGTCAACAACTAATCTTAGATACCTATAAAATTGTATTGGCATTGCATATTACACTTATCGTCAACATATGACAACCTCCTGAGGGGAAAAAATATATTTGAAATATCATTATGAATGTCAACTTTCCCCCCACCCCCCCTTTCCTCTTGTGTTTGTTTTTTCCAGATGTTCCTGTTTTATTTTCTTTCTGCTTCTTCCTAGTAGAGGACAGAACCAAGAAAAAAATCAGAGGAAAAGGCAAATGTTAACTGTAGGAAGAAAAAAGGGCATACTACAGCACATTTTTTCCTGCACCAATTTCATCCCATACCACAGAGATTGCATTTATCTTTGTTTGCAATGAACTTCCCAAAGGCACCCATGGATGTATGCTATTGCTTTTATTCCAGCAGTCATGCAGGTTGTCTTTGTTTTATTTTTTTTTTCAAGTTCCTTTACATCGACTGAAGGAAAGAAAACAGACTTTTAATCTGAAGTGTGAAGCAGGAGTCTTAGAGGTTCTTAAATAAAACTGAAGCTTGGGTTTCAAATTTCTGTGTATGATACTACCACTAAAATCATTGTATGTAGCACATACTATTTTGTCTGGAATAGACTATTTCTGTTCCAGTTCTATAGGCAGTTTCCTTTTGCAGTGGGTAAAAAAGCACATACTTTATAATGGACATCATTCAAACAGCTCTGTCTAAACCCTGAAGGTGTAGATTTAAGTGGTATTTAATTGTGGTAGGGTAAGGAATACAATAAAAACTGTTGGGATTAAATTAATATCTGGTTATTAAAGCTTGATTGAGATTTCTAGTTTACAATCTGTTTTGCTTTAAATCATGACAGGTTGTTGTTTGGTTTTTTGGTTTTTTTTTTTCAGCTTTTTGATCCACAGCTATGGGTATTAGTCTGGGAAATGCATCTAGGAATATAACAAAACACAACAAAAAAGATACAATTCGTGCATGCCTTATAATCTTCCATCACAGCTAAAGGATAAAATGACTGACTGGAAGTCCACAAACAGAACTGTAAAACTAACCTCTCATTGGCATATTTCTGTGCAACCAGAATAAAAAACAACCATCAAACCCCACCACCACCTTATCACGATGACATATATAACTTGTCTCTTACT
>WBNM01041296.1:0-15556 GCA_013399055.1 Ramphastos sulfuratus
ATTCCATGATTCTATGATTCACTGGGGTTGGGCATTTCTGAGGAGATACATAGGGATCCACAGCCCACGTTTTGCAGCCATATTGAAGCTTTCAGGGCAAATTAGGATGTCTCTTTTTAACAACAAATTAATTCTTCCATAAAAAAAAATGAATGCTGGGTGACACAATTTTTCTGTGTATTCAGGGCCATTTTCCCACTGGTGCCAGTTTTCCCTGAACTATCACATGTAAATCAAGTCACACCTAATGCTGATTCCTGACACACTTCACCCATAAGTGACCTCCAGGTAGATACCTCCTCTTTCAACATAGCTCCCAGCCACAATGATTCTGTGATTTCAACAGGCTGTTTCATACAGGTACATAGCTAAGGTAGGAAGATGGAGTCACATGCATAAGGCACCTATTCTCTCAGTGAAATACAGAGCAGGAATAGATTAGGTTAAACAAGATATTGAAGCACCAGCTGGAAAAACTCCTGCCCAGAGAGCCCTACTGTCCCTGATTCCTCTTTGCATATACAAAGCACAGCTTCACAACCCTTCTTCATTGCCATATTGCATCTCCAATGCTTATCTCTTCACATTGTCTACTGTACAGCAGCATCTATTCTGGCACTGCAGTTGATGTCCAGGTTTTCACTGCTCATGACAAAATCAGATTTCATTAGCATTGCCCTCATGGACATCTGTCATAGTGCATCGCGCCCTGCGCGCAGCAATTCAGACGGAGTTCCGATGTGGAAAGCTTGTCCTCAGAAACCTGCTGGAGAGTTGAGAGAGAAAAATGGATGTCTGGAATTGTTGTTTTTTTTTTTTTAAAAAAGCTTAGTCTGCTAACCTGCTTCTGACTCTGCAAAATAAAAAAAGCCAGCACTCTGGTCTGAAAGCAAACAGGAGCAATTTCAATCCCGAAGCTGCACTCTTTTCACAAATTAAAAAGAACTGCAGATTGGATTATTTAAAGTCATTTGCTGATTGACTTTTACCTCCTCTCCAATTTAGAATCGTAGAATGGTTTATGTTGGAAGGGACCTCAAAGCTCAGCCAGTTCCAACCCCCTGTCATAGGCAGGGACACTTCGCACTAGAACAGGTTGCTCAAGGCCTCTTCCAACCTGGCCTTGAACACCTCCAGGGAGGGAGCAGCCACAACCTCCCTGGGCAACCTGTGCCACTGTCTCACCACCCTCACTGCAAACAACTTCCTCCTAACATCCAGNTTCCTGAACCATACTTTCTCAGCTCTAGCCATGAGTGTCTGAAAAAGCACACTTGCAAGGAAAATCCCTCAGTAATCTCAGCTGCAATCCATTAAAATTCAAACTTTGAATAAGGAGCTGGTAAAACAGTTGTCTCCAGATGCTGGATAAGTCAAATGAATCCTAAATGTATTACTTATAGGAAGCAAACCAACGAGGAGAACATCTTCAGGCATGAGATGGAATGACCTTAGCCCAGATCAGAAACATTTCACAGGAGCATTCAGTGCCAGAAGATATTTTAATCTATTAAAATGCATTAAATCAAAGCAGTTATAAGGTACAACTTGATATTGCATGATATAAATAATTAAAACCTACTGCTGGAGTATCTATCACACTTTAAACATTTTTAACAGGTCAAGCCAAAAACAAAGAAAAAAAAAAAAGTTATTTATTTCCTGTCAAGCAGACAGGAAAAACATGGTTTAATGGTAGCAATTAAAAGATATATATGAGTAATATTTCTTCAAGGAGAAATTTAATCCTACAGCACAGGGAAAGCAATTCCCATAGATACAGATGAATTACAGGCAGCTCTGCCTTATATACACTCAAGAAAGAGTAATATGAGAGAATCAAGTGGGCACTGGAAGTGACCAAAAGCAGCTCTAAATTTTTGGTTTAAAGAGAGGGCAGTTGAATGGAGCAGAGGACTGATGAAATACAGAGCTATTTTAAGTGATTAAAAACCTTGTTCTAAAGTTGTTTGAAAGGATTAAAATAGATGAGCCCTCTAATATAAATGGAGTTATTCATACATATTTGACATTTTAAGCTGCAGCAGCACAAAAACAGGGATTATTGATACATCAGTAAGAGTAGTTTCTTTGTTACTTGCCCAAGAACTGAGGTTTTTCATTCTTATTCCTTGGATTTCTTTTATATATTTGATAGAATTGAGTTATTTCAGGCACAATCAGAAGACACAGTTAACCTTTCTAGGATCTGTAAAGATGATTAAATATTTCTGTCTGCCAAGAACATTGTTAAAACACATTAGAGCACCAGAAATAACAGCTAATTCCTTTTTTCAAAGCTGGATTTTCCTTGCATTTCTTGACAGAGTGACAACACTTTTTATTCATGACATCCCCTACAAGTCACAGTGCTGTGTTCATCCACTTAGCTCAGCATACTGTCCATATCTTCAGACATTCATTATCAGTCAAAGACATCCTTGAAATGCCTCCAAATGGTCAAAGGTTCAGAAGTTCAGATAGTCACTCGTGCCTTTGTTCTCCTTTCCCTCATTTTTATACTGAGTGTGCTCTAAAGGGCACTGGGAAGCTTGTGATTGCCTTCAGAGGGGACTGGCAGAACTGCCCTTGCAACCAGGCTGACCCTCCCTGTTTGTCAGGGCATCTTTACCCCCTCCACCCCTGCTGATCTGTCCTGGGTTTGATGATCTCTAGAAGACACACACATTAGCATGGCCAGCAGGGCAAGGGAGGGGATTCTGCCCCTTTACTCTGCTCTCCTCAGACCCCATCTAGAGTCTTGTGTGCAGTTCTGGAGCCCCCAGCACAGGAAGGACATGGAACTGTTGNCATTCTACGATTCGGCAACCCCTCTGCTTTCCCTCATGCTGCTTCTTTATTCTCCCTGAGTCACTATTGATGACAAGCTCATTATGAAGTATCAACAGGCACAGCAGCCTCACCTGGCCCAAGTCTGTACCCAAGCTTACACTAGAGAGAGCTTTCCCTGACTTCTCAGCACTCTACATTCCTCCTCTGCGGCTAAATGGGAAACTGCAAAAGCTGTTCCAAGCTTCCAAAATGTGTGTGGAAAGATCCTCATGGAGATGAATGGAAGAGGGCACAGGTGTGATTTGTGAATTAAATGAAACCAGCAACCATCTCAGCTGAACACCAGCTGAAACCCATAACTGTATATGCAAAGCACCTAGAGTGAAATGTGAACAGGAAACTTGCAGTGACCTCACCTGATCCCACTTTCTAATGATAGCTGCTACCTGTCCTGGGATCTGCAGCCCTCACTGCAATGCAAAAGAGACAATTTAGAGAAGATTTTAAAGAGTAATCATTGTTGATGATATAGACACAGCATTCTGACTGCACTCATACAAATTCCTTCAACAACTATTAATATAAGTGCAGGTTACTTCGTTGTTATCCCTCTCAGATAAATAATATGGGAGTTGAAATGGTCACTACTCAAGAGCAATGGTTTTAAAAGGAGAAAACTTCAGTTTGAGCACATCTATATTTTGATTTATTGGGGAACCCTGAGTTTTATGTTCTTTCTTCTGCATGTAACAGAGAGAACTGAACTTCATTCCTTCAAGTAACAATTTATCATAGCATCAGGTCTGTCTGAAAATGGAAAAGATGTGAAATCTTTTGTAAAATTGCTTTTTCTTCTATCTGTCATAACTACAGCTGTTCTTAGATCTGGACAGATAACACAAGGAGGGGACAAGAGTTGCAGAAGTGGTATTAGTTTTCCATTTATGTTTCCCTAAACCAATTCAAAGTTTAAAAGATGTTATCATAGAGTGAAGCAATAGTCACTTAATGGCCAAGTCCCAGATGCTGCCTGGATCTTGCAGCAAACTCCAGTGGCAGGTTCTTTCATGCTGTCTTGCATTTATATGAGTTTTGTTAGTGGCCACATAATCACTTCTTGTAATCAAGTATTGTGTGCTAATGAGTTCTTTCTCCTTGTCTCAGTCCCATTATCCTTTTCTTCCCAGCATCCCCTCCAGCTCATCCACATACCAAGGAGCTTTCCACTTCCCAGGGAGTTACTGGGGTTGGCAGGAGGCAGTGTGGAGGTGGCTGCAGCACTTCTCTGCAGCTCAGCAGTGCTTGTCAAGGCATGCATGCCTGCCACTCATGGCCCCTAGGCAGAGGGGGAGGCCTAATTTATTAATCCTAAGCAAGTTTAAGAGGAAGCTAACCTCTAAAGTGCTTAGCTCAGACAAGAAAGCAGTAATTCATACATGGTATAGAAAGGATGAGCCTGGGCAACTGTTAGAAGCTAGGCTGTGTGAGTAGCCAGTGACATCATTACAAGTGAGCATAGCACAGCTAATAACCACTTCAGAAGAAATTCAGCTACAGGGTCCTCCTGTAAAGGCAAAAGAAACCCTTGAGCTCCAGACCTGGCTCGGGAGATGATTCCTTCCACAGGTTTCATCCTCAGTCACCAAAAGAACTTTACTTGTGTCTGTTGTCTACAGTTAGGTTTCAGTCTGCTGCCATCTCTCCCCAAAGCTGTCCCAGGCTGAGCCACTCCATTCCTCAGCCTCTCCTTGCAGGACAACTGCTCCAACCCCAGCTGCCTTGGAGCCCTTACTGAACTCACTCCAGTTACTCCACATCTGGTCCTGAAAGCAGCCCAAAACCAGGCAGTGTATCTGGCCATGGTATCATGAGCGTGGGGTAGAGTGGGCTGATCCCATTGCATCAAAGATGGGCCATGCTTCTGCTGCCTGCTCACTGTTGGCTCCCACATGGCTCATGGTTCTCCAGCTGCTTCCCAGCTGTGCAGCTTTGCCTGCCTTGCCAGGGGCAGCAGCCTGCATTGTGTGAGAACTTCAGTAGTGTCATGTATTGCTTGCAGGGCAAAGGAGGGGATTCTGCNGTAAAACAAGGTTGGTCATAGGTGACCAAAGACAGTAGAGCAGGTAGCTGGTTCCTTAGGGGTTGCAAAGGGAGGGAATGATTGATTGCCAGCATATGCTTTTGAGAGGAATACGCAACCACGTAAAAATCAGGTAGGGAGTCTTGGAGGAAATGGATTTCCTCCACCACAGATAGGATCACAGAAATAAATAATATGGTTCCTGTATTTTCATAATTGAGGAGTGCCTCCTCATGGCTGGATTGATTTCCTAACCAGAAAGCTCTTCTGAAGCAAAGCAGCTGAAGTGAAGGGCAGTATCCCCAGTGTCTGCAGCTTAGGCTTTCCTATTTCACATACAGTTTGTCTTCCACCCACCCTGTTTTCTATAAACATTAAACAGCTTGAGCAGGAATGAAGCTGCAGTTCATGGCTATCAATGCCCTCCTGTATTATGGTGGTTTAAAGGCAATTTTGCATTCAAATATGAGTCTGTACCTGAGAAAATGTTGTTTCTACCTACTTATCTCATGGAGGAAGAGCCCCAAACTGTCAAACAGTCACAATTCAGTCCCAGCTGTGTTCTGGGACAGCAAATTACATGCTGCTCCCTTGTACAGACTTGGGTTTGAGGGTCTGTTTCAGTCCCAGAAACAAACAAACATGGACAATGCCTCTTAGAGATGCTGGGAGGAATGAGGACTTCAGGAACAAATCCTGGATTGAATGACAGTTTTCAAGAGTTCCCATTACAGGGGAAGAAAGGACAGATCTGGAAAACAAAGATCCCAAACAAACAAAAGAGGTTTACTTGTGTCTGTTGTCTACAGTTAGGTTTCAGTCTGCTGCCATCTCTCCCCAAAGCTGTCCCAGGCTGAGCCACTCCATTCCTCAGCCTCTCCTTGCAGGACAACTGCTCCAACCCCAGCTGCCTTGGAGCCCTTACTGAACTCACTCCAGTTACTCCACATCTGGTCCTGAAAGCAGCCCAAAACCAGGCAGTGTATCTGGCCATGGTATTTAACCATGTGTGGTTTAATTCTCTCCAGATTAGTCCTTGTGTTAATCACATCTGATATTAATGTGGTTAATGAGATTAATGGGATTAAAGGAGCAGAGACCCACTAGGAAAATTCATGAGAAAGAAAAACTCATTTGTGATGTTTGCTTTCAATTGCTTGAGGCAGTGGATTCAGAAAAGGATCCCTGGGATCTCACTAATCTCTCTGACAGTGCACAAACCTGATGCAGTGCTGGAGAAAAAGGCTGCAAACCCGATCCACTTTCTTCCCTCATGGAAAGAAGAAATGATTATGCAATGATTCTTCAAGCCAGGCTGTACATCAGATTTCAGAAAACTAATATATACTATAACCACAGTTACCATGGTGATCCACTAAGCAGCTTCCCTTTGCCCTGCAAGTCATTGTCATTCAGATGATATATGCCTCAACATCAGCTTTCAGAAATACCTCATACTGAACTACAGACTACACTTTACTGCCAAGGGAAAATATTTTTGATTACTGACATATACAACTTTGTTTTTTCTTAATAGAAATAAGGACACATCAAAATTTGGGGCACTTCTGTACTGCTCTGCAGGAAACTGGTCTCTTTCTCACAGGTATCAATCTATAGTTTGCTTTGTAAGCAGGGAAAGTATCTGTTAGCCTGCACCTCTGCAGGCTGAGACCTCACAACATGCATCTTGTCAGCTGCTAGGTAAGGTATAGCTGAGCTGACATCCAACCCAGAGAGGAGAGCTCATCAGGATTTTCATGCTAAATTGGTGATTGTGCTGTTTCCTACTGGCATGCTACACAGTTTAATTTAATAATTAAATGTTAGAACTCCCCACTCAACATCACACCACTCTGCTGTGCTACTTGAGGAAATTTTGTTACTATGGTAACTGCAGGAGACTTGTTCACAGCCACTGATGACACCCACAGCCTAAATTTAATTACAAGATATACAAACCACTGAACCATTGATTCCTTTCATTGCATTATCTGGAACTGTAATGTAATAGCTACCAGTTATGATCACAGGGAGTATTTTGGTAATCTGAACAAATGTATACAGAGAAAAGGCTGTAGATGTATTTCCTAAAACAGTTATAAATAGAAAAGCTTTGGAGATGAGCACTTCTGTTGGCTCTCTCCACTGGCAGATGACCAGTTCCATTTTGAGTACACTGTAGAGGCAAATATCACTTCATTAGGTATTTGCCAAATTCCTCTGGTGGCTCAGAAAGTGCTGAGGGACTGCCTGGTCACAGCTGCCAGTTACAGCAGCTGAAGCAAATCAAACCACTCTTGGATCTGCAGAGTGCCTTAGTATGATGCTTTCAGTTCTGTGGGGGCTTAAGACAACTGCACAAGAGGCCACAGCTCACAGAAACACAGAAACATGCACGTTCACCAAGTCCAACCTAGAACCCTGTTCTACAAGATTCACCTTAAACCATAGCCTCAAGCACCACATCCAAACCACCCTTAAACACATCCAGGCTGAGTGACTCCACCACCTCCTGGGCAGCTCATTCCAGTCCCTGACCACTCTCTCTGTGAAAAACTTTTTTCTCATGTCCAATCTCCCCATCCTGAGCTTGAGGCCATTTCCCCTCGTTCTGTCTCCAATTTCCTCTGAGGAGAGCCCAGCAGCAGCCTCTCCACAATGTCCCTTCAGGTAGCTGTCGACAGCAATAAGGTCTGCCCTCACCCTCCTCTTCCTCACACTAACCATCCCCAATTCCCTCAGTCACTCCTCATAAGATTTATTATCTAGGCCCTTCCTCAGCTTTGTTGCACTCCTCCTTCACCCTCCAGAGGGTGAAGGTCTGATGGTTGCTCCTGCCCACAGCTGAAAAATCTGGCTCTAAGGAAAGAGCAGAATTTATAGAATTACAGAATCATTTAGCTTGGAAAGGACCTTGAAGCTTATTGAGTCCAATCACTAACCTAACACTGCCAAGTCCACCTCTGAACCAGGTCACTGGGCACTGCACCCACACACCTTTTAGATCCTCTGAGGATGGTGTCTCAACCACTTCCTTGGGCAGCCTGTTCCAACATTTGACAAGCTAATATCCCTGGTGCAACTGGACACTGTTGCCTCACATCCTTTCACTTGTTGCTACCATTACTTTTCTGGGAATTCTAGAGAGTGGATATGTTCCCTCTCACCTTCCTTTTCTCTGAGCTAAACCCAGTTCCATCAGCTACTGCTCACCAGATCTGCTCTCCAGACCCTTCACCAGCTTTATTGCTCTTCTCTGGAGGTACCTCAATGTCTTTCTTGTAGTGAGTGCCACACAAATAAAGGTGATGAAGGACAATAAGAAAAGCAGAGCTCATGTCTCATATAGCTGTGAGAGCAACTTCAGAACACTTCTGCCACCACCTCTAAGCCAATAAAGAGATGTTGGTGATGATGGGGAATTTCAGAGGCTGACAGACCTGTCCCTTAGAGTAGCTCCCTTTATAACTCTCATCTAGTTATCATGAGAGTTACAGGCTAGCTTAGAAAAGAAGTGTTCATTTTAAGAAATATTTTGGCACCCAACTGGAAGAAAGAAATGTTTGCAATCTGTAAAACTCAGGCTATAAGGCTGAGGAATTTTTCAAAGCCTTAGACTCTTTCAGTCTGCTTGTAACAAGCCAGACACTACCTCAGGGATCATTTCTCCTCCTGAAAATGAGCACTTAGAGGCTACTGATCTTCCTGTGAGACAGTATCCAGAGAAAATAGAAAGAGAAGAGCTCTAAAGGCTTCACCTTTGATATATTTTCTCAGATCTGGCCCTGGCCTATTAAGCATTTCCCTCTCTTACACAGAGACAATGGCCCTAGCACATTCAGAGACTGATGCCTGAGCCTAGGACATAGCTTCAAGGGTCGCTGTACTTTTAAAACTTTGACCATGGTCATGAGGCCACAGATCAGATTTTTTTTTTTCCCCTTTTGCAGCAGCTTCAAAGCTGTCATTTGGTGGGGAGCTCACTAGCACAAGGTTTCTCAGATGAAAGTTTTTGCAGCAGTAACCAACGACTCAACTATTTATTTGAGACCTTATTGCTGTCTACACATACCTGAAGGGTGGTTGTGGCCAGGAGGAGGTTGCTTTCTTCTCTCAGGCAACCAGCACCACAACAAGAGAACACAGTCTCAAGCTGCACCAGGGGAAGTTTAGGCTGGAGGTGAGGAGAAAGTTCTTCACTGAGAGAGTCATTCCCCACTGGAATGGGCTGCCCAGGGAGGTGGTGGAGTCACCCTCCTTGGAGGTGTTCAAGGCGCGCTTGGATGTGGCACTTGGTGCCATGGTCTAGTCTTGAGGTCTGAGGTAATGGGTTGGACTTGATGATCTTTGAGGTCTCTTCCAACCTTGGTGATACTGTGATACTGTGATTTAATTCCCAGACCATGGTCTAGAAAACAGAATGCTAGAAAAGAGCTGCATTTCCCATATCAGTACCTTCTGTATCCTGTGGTTGTTCATCCTGCTGGTAGAAGGAATGATAGCAGGAATAGCCTCCTCCTATGTCAGGAGAGTGAGAGTTTCATGTATCAACCAGAGACTATACCTTGCCTAGCAGTGTCTCAAGGAAATTACCACCTGAAGCTACAATCACAAAAAAAGTGTAGAAATACATTCGCCAAACTCCGACTGTGGCCTCTTCTGTCCCCTTTATCATCTTATAGAAACTTCCATGCAATTGTTAGAACATCCAAATACCATGGAAAGCATTTCCCTTTCTGTAAACAAATGTTGCAATCCCTAAGTAAAATCTAGAGTCAACTCATAATACTTGGCAAATAGGAACAGTACTCACCTTAACCTGGAACATTTGCATTTGATTCTTTTCACTTTCTCTCCTCTTTTTGCTCTTGCCATTTCTTCTGGGAAATCTTCCCACTTTGTTGAATCCTTACTGTCTTTCATCTATGGCACTCGAGAGAGCACAGGCTGCAGCAAATAGATGCTTCTGAGAAGCACCCCTGAAACCAGGCAGCATGCAGTGCTGCAGCATTTCCTCAAACACCTTTCAGTAAAGAGCAAATATTTACAAACATGATGTCCTCTGCTGCTGCCCAGCATGAAGTACCTGCAACATCTCAAATGTGATATGCAGTTAGACTAGGGTGACTCACACTGAAGGGATTAAAAGGTGTAAGCACAGAAGAACTGGAGCAAACACACCTGCAGAGACTGATCTGTGTGCATGTTAAATATTTTGCAGGAAAATAGGAGAAGCTAAAGAGAGCTTTAATTCTCTATAGAGAGCTGGCCATGAGAGGCAATGGTGAGATAATAAACATGGAGCCATTATGTTTCTGCTGCACTGATATGCAAAAGTGTTTTTTCTTGCCTTTTTTTCACTGTCATGTTGAGGGGGGAATGGTGGCAAGGGAATCAAATGTATTTTCAGAAACGTGGATGGTGTATTACAGGGAAACTTTTGTCAGGGGAGCAACTCAGGACACCATCAGAGAAAGTAAAGCTGTTGCTAATACACTAAACCCTTATGCATTTAATTCTTTTTTAGCATAAAAATATTCACAAGATTAAAACAAACAAACAAAAAAAAAGAAACAAATATTTGAAGGGGGCCTACAGGAAGGCTGGGGAGGGATTATTGACAAGGGCTTGCAATGACAGGACAAGGGGCAATGGGTTGCAACTGGCAGAGGGCGGATTGAAACTGGATGTTAGGAGGAAGTTGTTTGGAGTGAGGGTGGTGAGACACTGGCACAGGTTGCCCAGGGAGGTTGTGGTTGCTCCCTCCCTGGAGGTGTTAAAGGCCAGGTTGAATGAGGCCTTGAGTGACCTGTGCTAGTGGGAGGTGTCCCTGCCTATGGCAGGGAGTTGGAACTGGATGAGCTTTGATCCAAGCTAAACCATTCTATGATTCTGTGATGCAATCACTTCCCAGCACACATATTTTCACAACATATATATTGCACACAGCTTTGTGTACAATGAAAGAAATCTTGCTCCAGCTCTTGAGTACCATGAATCAAATTTGTGTTCACAACTACTCTGAAATAAATCTGAAATAATTTGGCAAAAGACAGCTCAGTTCTTCAGGGTTTGTGTGGCTGTCAGGCAACTGGTGATGTATGGAGACATAGGTCATTTTTCCTGGCATCAAGGGGAAACCCAAGCTTTTAGAAAGAATCCATTTGTCTTTTCTCTCTATGTATGCAAAATACAGATTAATTATGTATGTAGATTCATCCTAGTCAGAGCTGATTGAGTTCTAATTTATTTTAACTGCTCTCATGAAGAATGGGTCAAAATTACCTGCACTTTCCATTGGGTCAGATGGGTATAACCAAGAGCAGAAGCCGGCCCAGCAGGTAGCTCAGATTGATATTTATGACATCCAAATTTGGTCTGGTCACACTACGCCAGCATTGCAGCTTCTCGGAAGATTTGCCTCTCCAATGATTACCACCCTAGAAAGTCTCTTACTCAGCCAGTTTATATGTGCCTTTTCCCATTGGCTCCAGCAGCCCAAATAAAATCTTGTCTCCACTGTGCAAAAGAGCATAGCATGCAGCCTGGCCTGCTGCCAGGGCAGAGGAGACTCATTAGTTGGGCTACAGCATCCGCTCAGTACTGCTCTGCTGCCCCTGGCCCAGCTTTACATCTCAGAAAATCATTGTTCTGCACCCCACACACAGCCCAAATTAGTGCAGCACGAGATCACCCCTGTTGGGGGTCCTGCTCTGGGGTCTCTGCGGGGAGGCTCAAGCTTGTTGCATTCCTAGCACCTAGCTCCTAAATTTCTGGCAGGGCTGTGCATGAACTGATTTATGCCTTGTGTGTATTTGTTTTCCTGTAATGACTTCTGTATATTTTCTGCCTTCCATTAGGTACAATTACCAGATGAATTCACATACTACAATGTGATTGTTCTACTGCAGCCTGTAACTGTGGCAGTCCTCATATGCATTTCATCTGCAGCACTCTGCAGAGTACATTTACTAATGGTTAGGAGTGGATTTTTTTTGCCACAGAGACCTGTCTTTGAGTGTCTGGTCTTTGTCTTAGTGTGGGACTGGAAGAAATCCAGGATGTTTCTTGTTAATTATAATATGAATTTGTTTTAAAGGCTTTTAAGGTTAGTGTCAGTCTTCCTTCCATGGCATTTTATGAGTAAATCAAAACTTTGGTGGACCCCAGAGACATTTTCCTCACTATCTGAAAGCCAGGTTGGCCTCTCCACGCATAAGTGGTGTAACTATGATGTGTTAGGCAAAGGATAGCATCACTGCCAGCTGCTAGATTTTCAATGGCAACAGTGACTTTGTCACATGTACTTAGATTTGTGTCCTTTACACCCAGGAAATTATTTCTGGCCCCAGTCCCCATCTTGTCTCAAAGAGATCTCTTCTCTTTTGCCAACTTCCATAAGCTCAGTTCCATCAAGGTGATGGCTCTGTTTCATCCTATCAGAGGCATTGAAAGCAGGACTTGGCACTCCAGACCCAGGAACAGATTCCAGACTCCCTCTGTGGATGTGGCCCCTTGTGCTTCTCAGGGAAATTTGCTGCTGTTACAGTCACAGAAGCACAGAATCACCTTAAAGTCCATCTAGGTCCAACTCCTCTGCTCTGGGCAGGGTCACCTTCCACTAGAGCAAGTTGTTTAAAGCCACATCCATCCTGGCTGTGGACACTTCCAGGAATGGGGCATCTACAACCTCTCTGGCAACCTGTTGCAGTGTCTCACAGTGAAGAACTTCTTTAAATCTAATCTAGATCTAGCCTCTTTCAGTTTAAAGCCATCACATCTTACCCTATCCCTGTCTATCTTTCATCAGCTATTTGCACCTGTCACTCAAGAAAACATTGAGATGAAGTGGGATCATTCCTCAGTCCTCTGCAAAAGCCAGCACTCCCTAGAAGAGCACATCTTCATCTAGCTGTATTAGACTGTGAACCCTAGGAGGAATAGTAACACACCTGGCTACTTAATAAATAGCAATGATTCCTTGAAATCAATATGATCACTGAAGACTGCTCTATTTACATGAGCATTCTGATTCACTTCACATGGTTTGCTTCAGGTTTCCTCCTTACATTGTCTGGAGAAAGACAAGAAAAACAAGGAGTGTTAAGTGCCTCATAGCACATTAGACCATGTCACTTGCAAGGACTGAGTATTCATGGTGATGGTTAAAAGAATGAGAGGAGTGCAAAGGTTGTCTTGATATTGTTTGAGACACAAAAACTGGAGTACAATTTGAATGGCATAAAAAAATTCCATCTCAAAGAACATGTTCTTCTCTCCCTATGTTCATACTATTTCCTGTCACCCAGCTGCATTTAGCTTCATGTACTATTTTTACTGAGATGCTTTGTAATTGAAACTCACATCCTTTTATGGGATTTTTCTTTTTTTTAAGATGATGACTGCTATTGCAGTGAATGAAGCATAATGATATATGCTCAAATTTTATAGTGCACTAATGCTAGATTTCATTAATAAAAGAATTACTTCACTGGAAATAACTTCTGCAGTTCCAAGGAGAATGCAGGTAATGGGATTCTGAGAGATTCAGATCATCAGCTAAGCACCAGCTACTGCCATTCATTAGGAGAGGAGCTAGAAGATGGGGAAATAGTTACATGTGCAAGATAGACTGGCAGAGAGCTTTCCACTGTGACATTTCACTGTCATGCAGGGTGTGTCACCCCACACAGTCCAGAAAAGGATATGCCTTGGCCTATAATAGTCATTTCTACTTGTCCATGCCAAGGGTAGTTGCCCACATAGATGAGGTTATCCTTGTGGATAAAAGAAGGGAGCTCCATCCATCAGCCACTGCTGAGCTACAGCAGCCACAGTGCTGGAATAAGGGTGCTGTGTGGGAACTCCAAAAATGCAGACTAAAGTGTGTCCATCATCCAGCCACAGACCATTTCACTCCAGCTCCAAGAATAACTAACTGCAAGGATATCTCTATGTTTGCTAAAAGCAGAGTCAGCCTTTCAACTATTTGCAGTTTGTTCAGGCATGTATGAGTGAGTGATTTATCCAAATGCTATGTTGGTGGCTTCACAAGGTTGTGATAAATCAGCACTGAATAAGTATCAGATAACTTTTGATCCAGTTTGAAGTCCAGCTGGGACTTTGGCCACAGTCTCCCTCATGGATGTGAAATAAAAAGAAACAGAGTTACACAAACATCTGAAGTCCCAGATGCCCACCCATTTGCAAGTGGGGACTTCCAGGACAAAATCCATCTGGGGCTTGCAAAGATGTAGATGATTCCTAGGATACTCACACCCACTTGCTGTGTTAGGCAGAGTTGAGAGGTATGCATCTGAAACAGCTTTGAACTGACCTCCAGTGACTACCAAAGGAGGTTGGTACAGAACAGCACACAACAGCTGTTTTCCTTCTCAGTGAACCACCAACAGTAATTAAGGAGCAGAGCAGTAAAGCTACTACCAAATACAACCACCACAGAGGGAATAAAGGGTTTCTTGCTGGCCTAGACCAGAAGAGGAATGAAAAGCTCTACATCTGCTTTTCCTTGGAAGTTCTTAGGAGTGGTTGAAGATCTCTGCTACTTCAGTCCAAGAAAGAGTTCAGTATCTTTGGCTAGCAATAGCTTTGAGTCATCCTAAGATGCAACAATTCCTGAATGATTCGCTGACTCGAGCACAAGCCCTATGAGNAACCAGCATGGAGGCAGAAGATTCTGTGTCAAGACAAATCACAGCTAGGGGTGAGGTGGCCTCTGGGCAGGACTTCCCCTACCAAACCAAACCTGTGAGCTTCTCTAAGGCATGTATGGCAGCTGCCTGCGCTGCTCCTTCTGTGCTTCCTAAAGCTTCACTTGTTTTGTTAGCAAGTGAGTGACAACCATTCACCCCAGACCCCTAATCTTGCTTTTTCAGCAGCTCATCCTTTTCAGCTACACTTCAGTTGCAGAGGCTGGAAAGTGCTAATTTGCTGAGCATCTTGTTTACGGGTTCAGTGCAGAAATGCCATTCTATTGCAAATTGGTTCCGAGGGTGGTTGTCTTATTTTTTTTAACTCTCACCCATGTGCAGTGATGCTGCAAGGCATCTATTAGAAGAGAAAAAACACTGACATGTATAATTAGCTGTAGTCTGCACAGCTACTTCATACAGAACCTGGGAGAACAGCATCCAATAGCAGCATTTGGTAATCCTCTGTGCTTACAAACTATTTCTTACTAGGTGCATGCAACTCTATTCCTCTTCAATGTCTGCAGATCAAAATCACTGAAATAATGAAGATTGGTTCTCTTTTTAAAACACTGCTGTCAGCATGACTGGCTTCAATGTTGCAGTTAATGGGGGTCACAGTGCTTGTTGTTTCATTTCAACACCACTGTCTCTATTTACCCAGTTAATCACTGTTTTCACACTACTTACTTAGTTTGGAAAGCTCACATTCCACCATGCATATATTGCCTACACTGCTTTAACTTGGAAGAAGGCACAGAACAGTTGTAAGGCCTGGCCTGCCAAAGCCAATGATCTCCCGCCACATCCCCCTTCTCCCGCCACGTCCCCCTTCTCCCGCCACGTCCCCCTTCTCCCTCCACATCCCCTTCTCCCGCCACGTCCCCCTTCTCCCGCCACGTCCCCCTTCTCCCACCACATCCCCTTCTCCCGCCACGTCCCCCTTCTCCCGCCACGTCCCCCTTCTCCC